>JAAAKO020098816.1:0-21802 GCA_010015015.2 Bolitophila cinerea
TTTATTTTTAAATTTTTTAAAACAAATTAATAAAATCTATTAGTTACAAATAATAAAAATCAATAACTAATAATAACTTTATTATTTTAATGTATATATCAGAGATAGGAACGACCGTTTTATACCGCTGCCCGCCAACCGCCGATGGCATTAAAAGGCTAGCTGCCGCTGCCAGCCGCCTAGTCTTTATCGGCTTAAATCGGCCTAAATTTTGATTTGCAAGGACCGACCGCCAAACTTTTAAAATGGCAATACAAACAGTGTTGCCAGACAGAAAATTTAAAATTCAATTTAAGTCGTATTTATACAATTTTTAACCATTTTTCCATCATCTGTTTTTTCTACATCAAAAAACCTTTTTTTTAGAAAACTTGTAAAACAAGAAAATATAAAAATACTTGAACTCATTTTTTCATACATTTTTTTTTTAAATATGGCATCACTGTAAAAAGACAACGACCAACCGGCCGAAATGATTTTTTAGGACACCTATTTCAAACCTGAACTCTTTTTTAAAGTCCATGTCACCGGTTTCAAATTAATGAAAAAAGTGTTATCTCTTATCTATTTTTTATACAAACATTTTTTTTTAAAAACAGCTGTTAGCTGTTTTTAGCCGCCGGTAAGAAAACGGCTGCTAGACGCCAAATAAAAAAACCGCTACAGCCACCAGCCGTAAATTCCCGGCTTGCCGCCACCGAGAAAATATTATCGACTACCTTATTTATTTTTAAAATATCAAATCAAAATTTCAAAATATTATATATATATATTTTTAGCGAGGTATAACATCGTGCTCAAGCATGCTAAAAGCATAATAAATTCATATTTTTATTTATTTTTGTATTGTACTTTCATTTTATATATTTTCTGTAATATAATAAAATCTATTATTATCAGTAAAAATGTATATTTTCTTTAGTATTTTGTTTTAAATATTTTAGTATTATTGTGAAATATTTTATTATTTATTAATAAAAATAATATATTATTCCTCTCTTTATCACAAATCTTATATTTTCTGTCCATATATTATTCTCAGTGTATTGCATTTTATTTCATGAGTACTGTCTTGTCTCTAACATCATTATATACATCTATAGTCCACTGACCACTATACCTCTTTCATGCGCCTGTCTCAGTCAGTTCGCGCGACTACCTTCAAACTGGCGCACAAAATTACAAAATTGACGTCGGAAAAGTTAACAAGGTCGCCCACAGAGTGAGCGCGCCATGCGGTTTGTGTCCGCACTACACATATACTGTTTTTCGTGAGAAAGCGTTCGTGAAATCATGTAGAGTGAGAGCACAACAAGTTCCGTGATTTAGCGTTTGCGAGAACTGGTTCTCAACAAAAGTGAAACAACGAAAAATCGAAAGGTACAGCAGAATATATACTCATTTATTTATAACAGTATTTATACATATTTATGTGTATGCAAATCACATCGAAAACCAACTAATACACTGTCATAATATGTATATATTTTTTATTATAATTACAGTCTATACTTTTATACAATTCTATGGAATATTATATAAATATATATACATAATATTATAGATGCAAATCATACTATAGAACTTGCTCGCTGTCGATGACATTATAGCTCAACTGTATCAGTCATTGACTCGAGTTGTGAGTTTGCAATTTTGCGCGAGTGTGTGTGTGTATGTCTGTGGCTGTGTGTGTGTGGGACTGAAAAGTGTGAGTGCAATTGAGTATATGCATAAAATAATATAAATAACAAGATTGCTATATTATTAAATGCGTGTGTTTAGAATTTCTATTCAGGCGCAGTCATAGACGACGAGACCGAATGAGCTTGAGCGCACCTTCGCACGTAAATAACTATATCTATATGTAGCCTTGATATAATAAATCCATTATAATGTATACATATATATATATATATATATTTATATATATATATACATAAAGGTTCAAATTATAACAACAATGCCACAGAATGTGTATAGAAGGCAGAGACGATGTTTTGCGTATGGCAGCGGAAGATTATGTAGTTCCAGCACAGAATTAAGACTTGTGTGAGAATATTGCCAGAGAGCTCTTGGCAAAACAAATGCGGGAAATGCCGGGTCACGAACACAAAGAACATGCCGTCGCCGGCAAACGCGCAGCGGCATCGGCTTAGCCGAGGCACTCACACAGCGCGCGCATGTGTTCGCGCATCCACGAACTTTGCGTGGGAGTTATATATGGAATACCTAATTTAATGCAATTATGTGATTGCATGTGCAATTGCATACGTACAGAGGAGAGAGAGAGGAAAATTGTACGGGGCAAATAAAACGATGTAATACGTGTGTGTGTGTGTGTTTGTGGAGTTTGCAGCGAGTCAAATTGGCAGAAGTGTATGTAGGTACCAGCGTTTGTATAGAGTTAAGTGTAGTTTTTGAAATGTGAAAATAAATATGTTATAAGAGAATATAGTGCTGTTTATCTGGAGAGTAGCTTTTATGTTTGCATTTAAAGTTTTAAAATTTTGACACGGTTAATTTTGCCAAATGAGATGTTTTAAACTAATTTCATTTAATGGATAGAGTTTGCTATTGGATGCTGAATGTTTTTGTTGGTGATTTTTTGTTGTTATTGGAATTCCTCGAAAATCTATTTTCCTTAATTCTTTTTATTTAGTTTTATAAAAATCCCCTTTATCTGTTTTTTTTTAAATACAAATTTGAGAATATTTTTTACATTTATAAAAAATAACTGTTTTTAAAAAGACCGTTTAAAAAAAGGTTTATTTTGTTTTGCGTTATTTTAGGGAAAGTCCCTATCTACACACTTTAACATTGTAATCTAGATTAACTGCACCCATACAGTATTTCTTATCATATAATTATTTAATCATGGAAATTTTTTTTTAACATTAATGTATTCATGGTAACAAACATGTTTTTAGTATGAGCAAAATATGTTTTAGAAGGAAAGCTTTATTTTAACCTATGCATTGCATTAATTTAAAACATATTGTTTTATTGGAAAGGGTTAAAAATTTAGACTTTTTAAATATATATATCAAAAATATGGATTAATCGAGATTGCCATTCGAGATATTTTCTGTATAGATTTTGTAATTCAATATTTTTTTATATTTCCTTTTTAATTCCATTTCCAAAATCCAAATTAAAAAAAAAACAGAAACCCGTTCATTAAATTCCAAAATCTTTATATAATTCTTAAATTCTATTTTATATAATACAATTGCAAGAAAGAACAATAATTTCGTTTTTAAATTTTAGTTTTTCCTATAAATTATTTAAATATAATTAGAGAAATATAAAGATTTTCGAACAAAAAAGCATGATTTTAGAAAATTTGTAAATTTGGATTTTGGAAACGGACTTCAAAACGGAATATCAAAAAAAAATACAATAAATATACAAAAAATATCTTCAATGACAATCTCAGATAATCCACTTTTATTTAAATAAATATTTTTTAAAATACAGATTTCCAACCAAGTCTATATTCCCAAGAGGTCAGCGATAGAGTTCATCGTGGGAAATCTGGTGGAAGTGACACACTCTCAATGGACCGTGATAATATTTATTATTATACGATAAAAAAATATTGTATGGTTGCAAAATTGAACATTTAGAAAACCTAGTTTTTAGTTTTTAATGGATTAATGAATGTATAAAATAGGTCCAAAAGACCCTCAAGAAAAATGTGTTTCCAATAGGTTCAAAATCGACTTGCCAAATTATCGGAGATGAAAATAAAGTGTTATCATGCCAAAATGCGTACTTGGTTTTCCTCAAAAGGTTATTCTTTTTCAGAAATAATACGAAAATCACATTATACATTCCCATTCGGCCAAATTCCGTTTGGACGAAGGCTATTTGGTCGTATTTTGTTTGGGCAAAAAGGCCATTGAGCCAAATGCGTCGTTTGGCCATTTTTCTCTCGTATAAATAACGTTCGGCCAAATGACATTCGGCCATATCAATTTAATCATGTTTTTTTATGGACATATTAAATTACAATTTAAGTGGCATTTTGAAAAGAATCTTTTAAAATAAAAATGTTTCAAAATAGAATTTGATTGGATAATTATATAGGTCCATATTTTGCTTACATACATTTTGTCCACTTCGAAGAAGGATCGCTTTAATCGCTTACTTCAATAACATGTCCCAGAATTTTTTGGCTTCATTCTTAGATTGCTTTTTATAAACTGGTCTAACCTACATTACACTCCCCCCCCCCTTATAAATCGAAAATTACCGAAATTTTGACTACCAGTTTTACTGTCGTAACTAAAATTAAGATTTTTAAGATTTTAGGTCAGTCTGTGAAATGGTCATCATCAATAATCGGTGCAAACTAAAAGTGGTAATAAATTTAATGGCGAAAAAGTGAAATTTTAAAGTTTAATAAAATTAGAAGTCACAAAAATATCCTGACAATATTGCAGAAGCCTGTGTGAAGTAATCTCACGCAATTCTCTTGAGAGTAATGCACTTTTAGCAGTGAAAAAACATCACAATAAAATTTTGATGATAATGCACAGAAGTATGTCAATTAATCTCACACCAAATCCTGACAATAATGCACAGGCGGACTGTGAATTATTCTCAGTTTTTTATTTTTAATTTTTTCACGATTTCGTAAGGATTTTGGTATGAGATTAATTTACAGCCCCTGTGCATTATCATTTATAATTATTATTATTGTTGTGACAAATATATTATTTTTGCTGCTGTTTCTCGTAACAATATAATCACTAGAAAAATACGTAAATTCAAGTTATTTGCAGAAATCATATAACTGATTCTGAGAAACATTATATATATATATATATATATATAAACATTTTTTTTATTTAAATTTCATTTCTTTCCATCTCCAATGCCGGCTATACCTTTTCGGTACAGCCAAGACAAAGTAAATTTCCAGATAAATTTTGGAGAGAACTTAGATGTGATATCTAAATATTTTGCTTCTGCAGCTAAATCTAATGTTTTATCCAAAATTTAGGTATTCCAAAACTCAAAATAAGGAAGAAGTTGGCTGGTACAGTCAAAAAAGTGTTACCTCCGAGAAGACACACCGGTGTACATTTAATGTTTTATTACATAGCCCATCAAATAATTCTGTGTGAATTAACATCAAACATATATATGCAATTTAAACGTTAAGCAATAAGCATGTACAAAATAAACGTATATATTCCATCTAATTACAATTACAACGTACGCAAACGTCTTGTATATAGAAATAAGTTTGCGGAAAATAAAATTACACTAGTTATTTTATAATATGTACTCGAGCAGCTACACACTCGATTATAATGTATGTATATATGTATTTATATTATATTATATATAAGTACATATTTATATATAAACTATGTATATATACATTGTGCAAATGTGTATGTAAGAGCGCGCAGGCGCGAGTGGCCTGGTGTGGCATTGACATTAGAATAGCTCGACTGGTTTATTCAAGGCCGGTTCTCTGCGTTTGCCATCATCTGTGTGTGTGTATGTATGTATGTGTCCGGTCGCTGTACCTTCTATGTGCTCTCCGCACGGCTTTGGCTGCGGTTGTTCTTGTTGTTGTTGTTGTTGTTTTTGTTGTGCAATTATTTTTCTCCTTCTATGTTTACAGTGTGATAGCTGTTGTATATGTGTATTGTATTTGTATACATTATATATATATATATATATATATATGAAAGAAAATGTTCCTTTGTGGTTTTGTGAACTTGCAAGTGTGTTAGTGCGATGTTATCATTCTTGATTCGTCGCTGCGACTCGCGAGACATACACAATAACCTAACAACTATACACAAAATGAATATATTTATAAACATACAATATATACATACATACAAGTATAGCTATACTATAGTGCAAATGTGTGTGTACAGTGAGCGTACATTATTTATACAATGAATACATATATACCAATCACATCATAATATATACACGATCGTGTGCAGCCTGCAAATTGCATTTACATAAACAATTTCAATGCAATTTGCACGTTGCAAGCGCGCGCACAGACTCACACACACACACACACACACACACACACACACACACACACACACACACACACACACACACACACACACACACACACAAACACACACACACAGTAATGTCTGATGGTTCCATAATTTGAGCCTTGCAAAATTGTCCGCATAAACATATTAAAACATATGTGAAATATAAAGCGAAACAAAGACTATTTAAATGGACTATTTAAATATAAAGATTAGAGTACCATTGCAGCGGATAGGTACTGCAAATAATACGATTGCATGTCAACCATATTTGAGAGAAGCCTTGAAGCTCCAAATATTACGAAAAAAATCTTACGCATAATGGTAGTGTTACGTGGTGTGCATGTTGCCAACCGCGCGATCTTGCACTTGCATGCGTTTAACGCTTTTTATTGTATTTTTGCTTTGTAATAAAATGTCCTATTAGAAATTTGTATATACACTTAAATCACCCCTGGACATTTGACCACAATATAATAAAAAAAGAGAAAAATATGTAGTTTAATTTTTGAAAAAATAATAATAAGCAGACAACAACACTCTCTTCAAGTTTTGCAGGATGTTTAAAATGACATTGAAGTTTTAAAAAATATATTTTTAAATTGAAAAAAAAAACGTTTTTTAAAAGGTTTAATATCAGATTATTGATACCTTCATAATCTGATTTATAAAAACCCTCATAATATTTCTGTATTTTAATTAATAATTTTCAATGGCAATGCCATTGTAGTGTGAGATGAGCGGGGCAGGCGACGCGGGGTGAGCGTACAAAAAATCAAATTCGTTTGTAAGAAGGTCCTTTATATGAAATACAATTAAAAAAAGATGTCAGTGTTGGCGGGGTGAGCGACTGAGGGGTAAAATACCAAAAAAAAATTGTGTGAATGTCGGCGGGGGAAAATTCCATAAAATCAAATTTTAAAAATTATGTTTCCATTGAAGTTTTTTCTCTTCTTTAAAAGGCAAAGTAAAATCCCCATGAAAAGTTCATTTATTGCAGGTTTTTTTTATAGTTTAATTTTTGAAAACATATTACAGCCAATATGAAAAAACGCGAATATCCAAAACATTTGTGAATTTCCAAAATATGTTTTTCTAAATTTTGATTGGTTATTGTCATTTATGAGAGGAGTTGGCTAAATGTTATACTATATCAATTGGCTAATTACATTTTTAAATTAAAATACTGTTATTAAGTTTTAATATGTTGTTTTGATAAACAATAAACTGCTTATATATATTTTTATCAAAAAAAAAAATATTTTATCAAAAAACAAGTAAAAGACTTGACAAAAATTAGAATATTATTTACCAAGCAATAGAAAGGAGTAAAATTTTGAGGAAATGGCTTTAAAATGTGTGTCCTTTGTTTTCTTTGATTTTTCCTCCTTAAACACACTTTCCCTAAAAATCATTCCAAAAGAGTCGATTTTTAAATTAATTTCTCTTTGAGGGTATTTTCGGGAAATAAATATACATTTCGTAATGAGAGCTACCTTTCCTATAATACTATATTTTGTATGAGAGAGCACTAAAGTATAGACAAAAAAACAATAAAAAATACGAGAATTAAAAATACAGTGTCCTTATTATGAATCTCGCCACTGTCGAAAATATTATCGATCTCGAAAAATTTTAATTATGAATGTCGCTTGTCGAAAATAACGAAATTATCGAGAATCACCCTATTATGAAAGTCCAACCCGAAATAATCGTGAATATTCTAGCCACCACTTTAGTTGAAGAAATAAAAGACAAAATGTCGTAATATTATAAATATCATAAATATTATTATATTTTCAATTACTTGATACTTGTAATAACATAAAAATATGGTTTATTTTCTATATAAATAACTTGGTTAACCACAAAATTAAAAATACGATGTTTATTATATAAAACACTATAAAAACAATTGTATTTTATCCAAATGCTTATATTGAACTTGAACATAAACAAACTATATGGAAAATACAACATCCGTGACTGTAGTCTCATAATATTATTAAGTAGTTGGTATGTCTAATATCACAAAAAGAGCGAGACTCATAACGCGAATATACAAACATTTCGAAAATATGTTTTTACACATTTTGATTAGATGATGTAATTTATGAGAGGGGTTGGCTAAACGTTATAATATATAGGTCTCAATTCAGTGGTCTATATAAGCAAAAAAAACTCTAGCTCTAGTTAGTAAGTTCCTCTTCAATACCCTTAACACAAAGTCCCCCGTCAGTTTCAAATAGACATAATGGGCAATTGGACACTATTTATAATACATAACGTCCAAAAACCGTCCAAAATATGCTTCTACTCCATTACTTTTAATTTATATTTTATATTGTAAAATCATAAACATATTTTGCAAATGGAATTAGCCAATGAAAACGAAATCACATGATTTATGAAACTATAATGAAATTATAAAATGTTTGCTTTTCTTATACAAATTTCACAAAAAAAAAACAAATATTTATTATATAATTCAATTTTTATTTAGAATATATTTAAATGATAATAATTATATACAAATAATTGAAGTAATAATTATACAGTAATATTATATAATTATTATATTAAATATTTATAAATATTAATTAGAATTTCGTATTTATTCTAAATGTAAATTTAATTGTATAAAACATATTTGAAATATTGATTATATAATAATACAATAATACTAAAATAACACGATTTAGTATTTAATGAATATTTCAAAAAATAAACAAAATATGTCATTTTTGCGCTTGTCTCCAAAACAAACAAAAAATCGCTCGTAATCAACGTTTCTGGCGGGCAACATCGCAACATTCTGCTTTAAAAACTAACAATTTTATGCCCTTTTCAATGGAAAATATTAAATGGCAAATATTAAAAAAATAAAATCTGTAAGCAACTCAGAAAATACGGTGTTCTTTTCTTAAAACAAAAGAAAAAAATTGTTCATTTAAAAGCTATATTTTTATTCACATAATACCTTCTTATATAATTTTAAAATAAATAAATGGTTTTTGTATTTAAAATCTACAAAAACCTTCGAGCTGTCATGTGCAAAGTCTGTATGTGGATGGATGATGCAACCACATAGACTCACAGAAATGGCAAACAACATATAAAGGTGTACGAGCAAAACGATTTACGTATCATATCAATAATGTATATCCATACTAAATTATTAAAAGCGGGCACGTGTTTGCAACCCATTCTCACACATACAGACAAAAATTATATGGCTGTATTATATAGTGTACAATGTATACCTGTATATACGAGTATATACGAGTATGTCAAATAATTTGACAATTTAAGCTATCGCATTTTGTCCCGGTGAGTTGTTTCATATTCCCTTGCTAACAATATATAACATTAAAAATTCAAAGCCATTGCTTTTTACTTATTCTGTATGTAATACCAAACATATGAGTATGTATACATAACACAGATACATATGTATTTGTATATACAAACAAAACGTTGTGTGTGTGTGTGTGTTGATATTGAAAAGATGACACACAAAAAAGTGATTGAATTTTAAATGTGCTTTATGTAACCTACAAATAATGATGTATAGGCCAGTCAGAGCAAGACAGAAATAGATAGAAATTGCGTATATATATTTAAGCATGATTATGTGTACCGTTTTAATTAAAAATTAATATTGCCGCTATATTTATATTTTTTATTTATGCATGCGTGGTCGAGTGTGCGTACGCGCGGTCTCGATGGTAAAGTGAAACCGATGAATCAATATTTATGGCGATGGGCCTTTAAAATGGACTGCGGTAACGGAGCGGCGCGGCGGCGGAGCAGATAACGTGTTCTGCATATTTCACTATATTCCCATGCTAGCCAAACGATTAGTTCATTTCACTATTCAAACATCAAGGTCCTATATTTTTTGCATGTTTACGTTTTTTAATGATAAGACTTTTTATTGGAAAAATCGTAGTGTTTTAATATTTCTTTGTATTATCGTTTTTTGTTTTGTATCGTGTTTTATAGATCTTTGAAAGCCGTAATTGGTTTATCTCAACTGCACAATTAAATGTCAAAATAATCAATTTAGGAATTAAGTCATTGATTATTGACATCCAGTAATGTAACAAACTTAAAATATAAAAAACATTTGTTTTTTTTATATTAAGAATAATCTCTGTGGTTTCTCTATATCGCCTAACGAAAAAATGGCACAGATATATTTTAAATACTTCCTTCCATTTGCATTTAATTTCTATACTACAAGATCATTTCTCAGGTCAACCACTTACTTGAATCCTTTGTCGTCGTCATTGATGCCATTCGTGGCCGAGCCGTTTGTCTGGTTGGGGTCCTCTTTCTTTACGCCGTTTGCGTCGAACGGGGAGCTTCCTTTGTCTTTGTCATCGCTCGACTGCAGGAAACAAAAACACAAAATTAAAATCTCGAAGTTGTTCAAAAGCGACGACGTAATTACCTTTTCATTCTCTTCGAACTTCAGAGCTCGCAGACGTGGCTCGAGGCCCAGCGGACTCTCCTTGTTTGTGGGAGAGCCACCCAAAACGTACTCGACCATTTTCACGGTTAACCCGTCGCGGGGACTGTAAAAAATTTATTAAAATATTAAAATAATGAAGATTTGCTAAATATTTTGCTAATTATAAAAAAATGAGTGGTGATAATAATTTAGATGTATACGAGACAATTTACTGTGTTTGGAACGATGGAATGAGAGCCACCCACATAAGGCCCACAGACATAACGCCCTCGGACGGTTTGCCAAACCGCAATTTCAAGGAAAATCAAACCTTTAATGAAACCTAGATAGCTCCTCTTTAAATTCTAAAACTTTCATCATTGTATTATGAAAGCTTTTTGAGAAATGTCGTTTTTAGTAAATGCTTGTTTTTTACTTTTAAGGCAGCTTTTTCAATTCACATGTGTTTTTTTTTTAATTTTTAAGTGAAAAAGGTTAAATTTTCTTTATAAATTTCATAATTTCATTATTTATTTATTTTATTATTATCGGCTACTAAATCAATTTTACGAGATAACTATTTATTTCATGAAATAGCATAAAATGATTTTAATTATAGTATATTTTTTGAAATTTCTCAATTTTATAAAAATTGCAAGAAAATAAGATTGCGACTAAACATTTTAGAGTTTGGAAAGGAAATTAAATATCATAATTAAGTAATAAAAAGTTCATTTAAGATAAAATAAGTGAATATCTGCTAATAACACGAAGGTATAACTATGGCAAAAGAAAATGTTCCATCAAAACTACTACTTGACATATAATAAAAATGGTGAGGTGCCATAACGTCCACGGACATAACGTCCATGTACCTTATTTCCGCGTTTCAAAGGACATAAGGTTCATGGACGTTCTGTCCAAATGAAGAGTTGGACATTAAGTCGGTTTTATGTGGCGTAGGGTCCATTTGGACATTATGTCGTTTTCGATTTTAATTTTAAATTAAATATTTAAATATATGTCCTTTTAAAAAACAGACATATTTCCATGGACATTATATCTGTTTTTAAAAGGACATAAAGTCCATTGGACATAATGTCTGTTTGAAGCATGTATTTGGAAAAACCGACATAATGTCCATGGAGCTTACGTCAGTTCGAAATTGACATAATGTCCATGGACCTTATGTCCGTGGACATTATGTCACCTCACCACTAAAAATATTTTCTTTTTAAGGGCTTTTCATGGAATTTATATATTTATCAGCTAAAATGGATTTAGTAGCAAATTTTAAAAAAATTATGAAATTTATAAAGAAAATTTGAACTATTTTAGTTGAAAAGAAGTATTTCTAACTGTAAACAAATGCACTGAAATTATCATTTTTTAAAAAGCTTTCTGAATTTTTAGGAATAAAAGAGGAGCTTATCAGCCGCGAAACTAGTCATATTTGATAAATGGTCTTTGACATTAAAATGTTATTTATAAAAGTATGAAATTCAACGTTTTAAAAAACCGTTATAATTAAAAATCACGTAATTTTAAGATGATAGGATAATTTAAAAAAGGTTTAATAAAATTTTAGTTTTAGGGGAAAACTAAAGAAGATTTATAAATAATGCAAAACATAATACTTTTATTTTCTGAAACACCTTTTTAAATTTAATTTTATTTAACAATGTAAACCTGGATTTGGATTTTGGAAAACAGGATAAATAGCGGTATTTAAAAAAAATCTATATGAAAACAAAATGGTATTTTGGAATACCTTTTTTTATTCAACTCGAGGATAAAATATAAAGGGTATTCCAAAATACCATTTTTTCATATAGTTGTTCAAAATACCGCTTTATTATCCTGTTTTCCAAAATCCAAAACCAGGTTTACATTATTAAATAATATTCAATTTAAAATGGGAGTTAAAAAAAAATATTATGTTTTGCATTATTTATAAATATTTTTTTGTTTTCCCCTAAAACTATTAATTTATTAAACCTTTTTAAAAATTATCTTAACAAGAGTATTTTATTTTAATTTTACAACTTTTTGTATTTAAAAAAAATGAAAAAAAGTATTTAAATTTTAATGTTTTTAAATTTTTTTAATATTTTTTTAAGAATTAAAAAAAAATCAAACAAAATATTCTTATAAAACCAAATTTCAGAAAAATGGATTTGAGAAAACGTGATTTTAGAAAAGTGGATATTGAAAACGGGCTATTTAATGCGATTTTGCAGTAAACCCTATAAAAACCGCACCCATTTAAAAAAAACTTTTAATAAATCTTAAAATATATTTATATGTAGGTACTCTCAAATATCGATACCGGCAAAACATCGTAATCAACATTTTGTCAGACGTTTTTCCGTTTTATTCAAAATTTAATTTTTGTTGGTTACGATGTTTTGCCGGTAAGGTATTGGCTCAAAATTCCGTATTTTTAAAATTTTGTATTTTTTCTAAAACTCTAAACTAGAACTTTTATAGGTACCATTTCAGCAAGCCTTCTTAATTTTGATATTTTTAGCAACCGATTATAACATTTCATCAACCGTCTGGCCGCTGAGTAATCGGCGAGCAAAATTAAAAGGCAAACCATTACATAAAAGTATGGCGTAAGAAATAAACCAAGTAACGGTATATTTTTATGATTATTTGTTACGCCAGTAAATAAAAAGCAATGGCTGTTCGATTTAACGGATTTGACTATGGAGTTATCGGCCAGATGATACGATTAATCGAAAATCGTTTCGCCAAATCATGATTGGCCAAATGATACGATTAGCCGACCAATACGATTGCACGACACACGATAAGCCGAATGATACGATTGGCCGACTTATAAGATTTTCCGACATAATCTAATAATATTGGCAGATACTCAGATTAGCCGCCAGATAAGCAATAAGCCATAATATAAGCCGCTAATGCGTAAATAAGCTTTCGCGTTTTTTTTAGTCGGCTAATCGAGAGTCGGCAAAACATATTTCTAATCATGATTTGGCCAGTCATATTATTCGGCTAATCGAATTAATTAGCATTCCGCAAAAATAACTAACACAACGGTAAAAGCTGATAAATTCTAAGAAACTCACCTCAGAATGCCCACGCTCTGGTTGGTGTCCTGCTGGTGCGGATAGGCACGACGGGACGGTGCCAGAATGGTTTCGCCCTGCGTCGACCATGTGGCATCGCGCCACACAGCGTGCTCGGGACCGCTATGCAACTGTAACGGGGCCAGCGGGCCACCGCTCGGGATTTTCATGTCTCCACCGCTCTTCTCCCAGAGCTTCTTGGCTGCGGATGTTGTGATCTGTAAGTAAAACAAAACGAAAATTGAGTTTAAATTTGATAAACATTCAGTTTTTTCTTAAGTATAATATATATATATTTTTAATTAGGGTGACCATTGAAACACATTTAGCTATAGTAAAAGTTCTGATATAAGACAAAATAATATGAGATAGTATACGTTTTTGGCCGTACATAACCACTATACAACGACGTACCGGGCTTCGTTAAAAATAAATGAGGAATTAGATCGCATTTGACAGTGCTTAAATTTTCGAAGACATACATATCCAAATAATATGTTTTTTGGGTCGGAATAGGGTGTCTGTAGGCATATATGTCTAAGTCTATGTATTAAGTGATAATATGTCATTTTTTTGGCACAGCACCATAGGGCTTATCAAAATGTTAGTGCGTCTAATAAAATGTAACCAATCCTTATGGATATCAAAAGGGATTAAAACCATACTAATACAGAAAACCCAAACAAAACAATGTGCAGTGGCACATGGCATACATGCACAATAATGCAAGCGCATATGTATATTGAGGTAGCCCATTTCACCGTTATGATCGTCAAGATTGTGTGTGTGGGTTTATTGACTATAATCGAATTCAACGAAAACAAATGTATTCTTTCCGGTGCACTGGTTCAGTAAATTGTGTGCAACACATTACATGCTTGATTGCGCGTAATATGAGCGCGACTACATTATAGTTATTGGCTACATTTAGATGTTGCATTTATTATAAGAATATTACCTATATTTACTGTAAAATGAACCGGAGTTTAGAAGCGCTCTATGTGGGTGTGTTGTATAGGTCTAAATATATACAACTAACTACTTAGAAATTATAAAAAGTCTTTAAAAAAACAATTTAAGTGTCATCGACATTTCTAGCCATACACACATGGAAACCAACCACCGAAATAAAACCACCCGTTCGTTATAATATTATTATATAATAGGTATACTTGAACCATTTATTTAAGAACGTATTACAAAGACTCGACTCTTCTTTATATTACATGTCTCCGATCGATAAAAAATCATATATATGAGTATATATTCAGTGCCGGGAAAGGGAAAACCGATATCAGAGCGCTTTTCCTTTATGTCAACCACGCACGTTTCTTTTAGCCACATACACATTGATTGCCGCTATCACATAACACACATAACACACATAACACACATATACACAATAATAATAAACCGGGCGTTGTTTTGTTATATTATATACTATTTATGCACATAAAGAAGTGTGCCGATGCTTCGCGACGTCCATGACGCATTTGTATATATAATAAATCGCAAATCTGACGCGACGCAGTATGACAGTACAACGCACGCTTATGGAAAAACAACACTAATGAGTACAAATACAAACTACTATTAAATACTATTATAAAGATGTTGCGTGTACATTTGGGGTCACCGCCCACTGCCCACAGCTGAAAATGTGGGTATGACGCATGCCATAGACTTACATCAGGTTACCTGGAGGTTACGCACGTGTAATGAATATATTGAGGTGATAATTACATCACAGATAAGCCTACGAGATGAAATGACAAAATAAAGACTGATGATTTCAGAAAGTTACGGAAAAGACAAGTTTTTGATGGAATTCACAAAGTTTAGCTTAGAAAACACCAAATTAATAAGATTAAGTGATACGAGTTCATTTATGCTATTTACGAGTGGAAACTCACTAACCGACAAAAGTTTTCACGTAGGGTGGGTCGATCGATTTATGAAGCCAAACATAGCGCTACATTTTGATTACCATCAGGGCTCAAAAGTTGTAAAATATAAAAAATAGCAATTAAATGAAAAAAAGTCTGCCGCATAAAATTTGAAATTTCAAGATAGGTTACATTTAAAGTAAAAACTCCTTTACAATAGTATCGGGGTCACTCGATTGGCCGAATGATACGATTGGCAGAAATACGATTGGCCGAATCACGAATGGCCGAATCGATTTTTGATTGTTTTTCCTTTAAATTCGGCCAATTGTAATTCAGCCAATCGTATTATTCGGCCAATCGTGATTCGGCCAATCCTGATTCGGCCAATCAAAATTCGGCTAATCGTAGTACATTTCAATAAGATAGGTAGATTTCAAAAATAATGAATATAACTTAAACTCAGGGTCAAAAAAGTTATAAATTAATCCCATTTTTATTTAAAATTTAAAATAAAATGTTTATTACCGGGTCATTGCACTTGAAATTTTTCAAATTTTGAAAAAAAATGCAAGTAAAAATTAATTTGGAATATACTAAATATTTTATTTTAATTTATTTTTATTATTTAATTTTCGTTTTTTTATTATTTAAAAAATACATTTGTTATTTTTTTAAGTTAGATTTTTGTTTTTAACTATGTTAAGTTACTTAAATATAATATTACTCTAAAAAACATCATCCCAGATTTTTCATTTTTTTTAATTATTCCTATTTTATAAAATGCAATTCTCTCGCCAGAGGTTTTGATGAGGTTTTGATTATATTCTTGAAGAGAAAGCATTAGCTTTCTTATTATCTAGGTTTGTCTGGTATTCAGTGAATAGAACATTATTTTATATACGAAAACCTAACTATATAGGATTTGTGTGTTTTATTATCTATTGCTTTTAAAATGCTTTATCGTGCCATTTCTTCTTACTTCCGTAACAAAAAAGGGAGGTACTAGAAGTTATTCATTAAAAAAGTACGAAGAAATATCTTTGTGTCCTTAAAAACAAATTATAAGTAAAAAAACATGTATAACAGGTACGTGCAACACTATTGAACCAGTGATCACGTAGGTCACCTATTTTTTTCATATAACTGTATAATAAGAATGTGCTAGGCTAAAAAAGTGCTAAAATAAAAAAGTGACTTAAACCACTTTGATAATTGCTAGCACAAAATTTAGGATTATATGATAATTTGGCTGAAAATTGAGTAGGTGGGGATTTAGGGCTGGTTTTCCACAAATCGGCTTGATTTCTTAGCAAACTCTGCTATCTTCGCGAGTGGTAGTAGATGGAGCGAGTCTGGTGGAAACCGGAACGCACCGAGAATGTTGGCTCTGGTGTTGCAGACTGCCGGCCATTCTGATATGAAGTGGATAGAAGGTTCAATCTCATCGCAATAACCGCAGTTTGGTCTTTCAGACAGTTCCATTCTGTGTATATGTGTTGTTTTAATACGCAGTGTCCTGTGAGAATTCCGCAGGCCAGACTCACATTTTTTCGCCCAAGATTGGGTGCGGCTTTGGTCTTTGTAGCTCATGGTTTTCTTTAGAAAAATACTCTACAATTTTATTAAAAATCCAGGGGCTTGCATCTCGAGACACCAGCAAGTCCTTTATGCAGCTTTTGCTAAGTGTTGATGATATGCAGAGAGAGGGTTCCGAGCCATTAAAAAAGCGGCGTAGGACCCAAATCAAGCTCACGTTGTTGTGGAGTGAGACATTCCGGAGCTCATTCCAGTAATTAAGCATTAAGCCTGAATGGCCGCCTGAGCTATCAGGGCAAATATAGAAACACTGGAACACCGAAAAATACCGACATAGTACGACAGAGATTTTAATAGGCGGGATGTTAGCCAGGAGTATTCCGGCACCAGAGTTACAGCCCTGAGGGTAAGTAACATTTACATTCCTTTTTTTAAATGACCAATCCTATTGATTATATTCTATTCAATATATTCTATTCTTCAAATTCAGAATATTCTTAAAGTATTATTGATATTCGCAAACAATTCTCAATATTTCAATGATATACCCTGTATTTTCAATATTCTTAATGTATTTTTGATATTTGGAATATATTTTCAATATATTCTTAATATATTCTCAATATATTCTCAATACATTCTCAATATATTCTCAATATATATTATTGATATTTTATATATTTTTCATATTCGCAAGCAAATACATTACAATATTTGCGATATTCTTGATATTTGAGAATATTATTTTGGTTGAAAAACATCACAAATATTAGCATCAATAATAATTAGAGAACAAAGAATTTTTTTTTTGAAAAAATACAATACATTTTTTCAGAATTTTTCTTTTTAAAATCTATTGTATTCCACTTAAGACTATTGATATTGAAGAAACGTAATAGCTACTTCCAATGGTAACATTAAAAACTATACCATTAAACGAGTACCTCAAGTTGCGAGATCGTGCTGTGGGCATAACACGTAAAAACTGCACTATAATTTTCCATGCATAAATATCTTAATCTTCGAAGTCGAAGGTAAACTCATATAAAGAAGAGACGTAAATGCCTGTAAGTATACACATACACACACAGACAATTGCAGCGTTCTGTGACCCTGAAACTAAAAGTGAATAAATAATGAGAACACATTTCGATGCAGCAGATTGTTCTCTCAAATTATCATAGGTATTACATGGTGATATCGATGTATATTCGCGAATATATAATAATATTATATTGTAAAAGTGTGCGTTGCTGTAGCAAACACTCTCACACACACATACACAAGTCCTAAGTCTGCGTATAAGATGAGCATTGAACCTTATGGAATGCTAAGAACGCGATGACACCGATACGCGACGCCACGCGACGGCTGACGTTGCGACGCGGATGCAACTGCGCCGGCTATACAATGCACCGGCAAGATGGCGCTGCATCGCGCACATGTTATGCAAATTACTATATAATTATAAATATATGATTGTAATCGACATGACGCAGAGATCGACGTCAGAAAGTATATAGTAATTAAGTATATATCGTGTGTGTGTGTGTGTGTGTGTGTGTGAGAAAAAGCGACCCGTGTGATCAGACATTAAACAGACTCTTGACTTTGTTTACGTTGTGTAAAATATATGCGTGTGAGTTATATATCTATTGTGGTTGTAAATTGTTTGCAGTGCATTCATCGGTAGACACTAATAAAAATACGAAGACAAGACAAGATTATCCGACAGTATCAAATCACAAAAAAAATATAATATATTTATATATATAATAAATAAATATTTGATAATGTGCAATAGTTGGGACAATGACGATGAAAAAGGAATGGACATGTTTAACTTCAAAACCAATAATAATTTTCAAAAAATATTATTATTATATGTATAAATAAATATAAATACATACAAAATATTATGTGTCAAAACAATTTCCATATATTGTTTTTAATATTAAAAAAAACTGCGTGAACGTTACCATATTATTTAGACATTTTTCAACTAACAATTCATATATAATTAGACGTTATATAAAACAAATTATTTAAAATATTATTAAATAAATAATTTATATTAAATTTATTCTATTTTTTTTTCAATATTTCATGCTTTAAAAAAACATTATATTAAGAACAAGTGTTTTTTAAAGTTTGTTTTTAATTTAATAAAATAATTGTGTTACAAGAAAGGTAAAAACCTAAATTTAAAAAAATCTTAAAAAATATATATATAGGGGAAAGGCTTGCAAATTGCCACTGCCCGCAGGTTGCCACCACTTCTGGATTTTAACAGTAAAGCAAACTTAAAAATTCAAAATTTAAATTTTGTCTTTTGCTCATAAAATGATTATTTTTATATATAATTAAAGGTAAACATTTTAGCTGTGCTGCTTTTCATGTATATTTTTTATGTATATTCATTTTAAGTATGGCAGGTGTGGCAACCTTCCAGTTAAAATTTGCAGAGTCGATATTGAATAGTTTTAAAAAATGCTATAAATTTTGTATTTTTTTAGAATTCAAAAGATTTTTAGCTCTCCAATCATAGAAATCTTTATATTTCATTTTTCCAACGTATGTTTCATATTCAACAATACGTAGATTTGATGGCGTGTTAAGATCAAAATAGCTATGGGGTGGCTGCCTGCAAGCCTTTCCCCTAAATACATATTTCGGCATGAGACACTCGATTTTTAGAACTCAGAAAACGCGAATTTCATCCCGCGGAATGTCCCCCCGTCGACATTCACACAATTTGTTTGGTACTCGCTCACACCGCCAACACTGACACATTTTTAAATTGAATTGATTACAAATGACACACACCCTGCCGAATTTCGCACATTTTTTTTTTCGAATTTCGTACAAACAAATTAGATTTTTGGACGCTCACCCCGCTGTCCTTTGTATAAAATACAATTAAAAAATGTGTCAGTGTTGGCGAAGTAAGCTACCACGGGGTAAAATACCAAAAAATTGTGTGAATGTCGACAGGGTGAAATTCCATAAAATCACATTCTTAAAATTATGTTTCCATTGAGATTTTTCTCTTGTTTAAAAGTCAAAGTAGACAGCGGGCCAGCGTCGCCGGGGTAAAATTCCCATCAACCATTAAAAATAGTAAATTGATTTATGCAAAAACAGGCCATTTTTTTAAAGAGTACATATTATTCTATTTAGACGAAATACGTACTTTTTATTACGACCACAATTTGTAATACATGCTGGTATAATAATTGCTTCAGGTATTATGGACGTTTGGTGGCAAGATATGGCCGTTCAAAAGGTTTTTTGTTGATCTAAGTGCAAAACCAGTCTCGCAACTATTATATTTATCATCATGATCATTGTTATCTCTTGGTAATTAAGTTTTTTGGTAAAAATGCCTTTTAGTAATAATGTTTTTGGTAATAATGCCTTTGGTAATAATGACTTTTGGTAATAAAAATTTTGGAAATAATATTTTTGGTAATAATGCCTTTTGGTATTAAAACCACCTAAGGCGTAAAAAGACAAAATCGAACACAATAAAAAAATTGAATCAATTTCCCATTTCTAAGACCATCACAGTACCTTTATCTAACAAACGATAAAGTGTGTATGCGTATGCCAATAAAACGATTGCATAGCTGCTCCCCCTGCTCCTATACAGAGCTGCGCCGTGCGGAAAACGTTTTCTTTATACGTGAGGTAAGCGTCAGCAAGCCGCGCGCATTGTATATATGTGTGTATGGTGTTTACACAACGAGTACGAGCGCGCGCAAAAAGTTTCCTTTTCAATGTCAAAGTCAAGAGACTGGGACTGGTGTGAGTGAGTGTGTGTGTGTGTGTGCGTCGCGTCGCGTCCGTCGCAAAGTTATGTTGTCTGCGCTGCTGCTGCTGCTGCTGTGGCTCTCTGTTGTTGCGGTGATTGCGTTATGCGCTTGTATACTTCACATAAATTGAATATACACTGCATTTCTGAAGCACTCGCATCTTTGCTGTTATTTTTATGCGAGTAAATAATATAATATAGTGTTCCTCTTGAATTATATTCATATATATATATACATAGCACATACCAATGCTGGTTCGTTCTATATGAAAAGAAAAATGTCTGAAAAAATTATGCGGCTTGATCGTGGTTTATTTATGTTTAGAAAACTTCAGATTCACAGTGTGCCGTGAATAAAAGAATATATTTCGATTAAAAATTGTATTTCGGAGTAAAACCATAGACTGTTAAAGATTAATTATTTTCAAATTTACTATAGACTATATTTATGTTATAATTACTCTGTTTTCTTGTTAACAGTTTTTTCCCGCAAACAAACGCGCGTTACAAAACATCTGTCGTCCATATTATATGTATGCATACTAATTGAGGTCAATATTTGTTCGAGAGACCAGCGCGCACCGTTTGGCACCTCGTGGGGAACAGATGCTCTTATTTTTACGATTACGGGTCGATATAAAAGTCCTAAAAAGTATTACGATACTCTGTAAAATGTAGACAGAAAAAACTCTCATAAAAAAGAGAACAAAATTGTTTTTTTTTTTTAAATAATAAATATTTTATAGAAAGAGGCAAATTTAGAGTGTTTTAAATCTGGCACGTAGTCCAGAAAAGTAGTAAACGTTTGCTTTAAAATGGAAACAATTTGATCCAATAGTACTGATAATTTATCCAAATAATTTACAAAATTACACAATTGTTCAAAATTTCCAATTAATATCATACACAATTGGTGACAGAAAAAGTAGCGGAAGACTCATTTAGAGCGTAGATCTAATAACGCTCTG
>JAAAKO020098927.1:0-21783 GCA_010015015.2 Bolitophila cinerea
TTGTTTAATTTTCGAAAAATGATTGTCAGATTTTCAAGTGTCGTAAAATAACCTTGGGTTTGTAAAATCGTCATTCCGTCAGAAGGATTTTCTGGGCTGAAGTTTGAAATTAATGTGCCTTCAATTGGATGTAATCTGTCAAATTCTCTAATTTTGCAATCAACCAATTTTATTGTATTAGGATTACTTAGATGTTCGTGGAGTCTGTGAATGCTTTCAAAGTGGATCCCAAGTATGTTTAATTTTTCGATATCATTTGATATACATAAGTTTGTAGCACCAGTGGAAGTATCAGAAGGACAACGAGTAATTTCAATATTTGCATCCTTTAAAATTGAATTATTAGACTGAACAAGTAGTTGAGGAATGGTTACCTTTTGTTTTGGACGAAATATTCTATTTATATTTGGAAAGAATTTAGATTTGCCTTCTGATCACTATGAACATCATTTTTTTATGGTGATCAAATATCCATCCCTTCTTTAGTGGTGTTTTTAATTTGTATAAAAAAAGTTTATATGACAAAAAAAAATAGGATCGAATAATTGTTTTTTTTATAACTGCATAATTAGATTGCATCCCAAAATTATAATTTTTTCGGAATAAGGGAAAATGAGATAAATGGTTAAAAAAATCGCAAACGGAAATATTTTGGGGTAAAATATAATGATAAAAGTTATCTTTTAAAAATATCATTTATATTTAATATATTTAATTTTATTTACGGACAGTAACGAGTAGATATTTTCCAACGGCGGTTGATCACATCTGGACAGAATATCGCGTATCTAAAAGGGCTGAGTGTGACCCTTATGCAGAAGGTATGGTATTAGTACATTTCTTTGGTTTTGTCGGGTTGAGCATTACTATAAAATGTGGTGGACCGTTTCGTATGTTGTTTGTCGGTTTCTGCAGAGTGGGTAATCTACGATATTCATTCGGTTCATGTTATCGCGTAAAAGAGGGGCGTTACTAGTTACTAATAGCAGTTATCATAGGTCGGTGGGCGTTTCTTTTTAGTTTATAAAACCATGGTTTTAGTTGGACCTTTGGAAAAATGAATGGCAGTATCGTGCAAGACTTCCGTTGGTCCATCTGAGTTGCCACAGTTACGAGGCCTCGTTCTTACGTTATTGTTGGGATCTCCAAAGCGCTCAGTGCAGACATGCTGTCAGATGCAATGACGTAGTTTCCAGGTTCGTGGAGCTGTTCGATGTGGTGAGATAGTCTAAAGCTCTGCTACAAAAACGGATGCTGGTTGTTCCAGGCTGAAGCTTGATTCGAAGTCATGGAGTGATAATGCAGCAAAATCCCTCGAGCGACAGGTGGAATTTGGTCCTTTTGCAATTCTTTAGGGTTTTCGTACCACCGGTCAGGTTTATTTATTGCAGTTTGGACTTGTCTTTGCAGATTTGTTCCACTAGATCCACTTGCGTAGACTACAACATCATTAGCATACTGTAATATCTGTAACTCTCGGACTATGTTATCTATGTCGCGGGTGTAGATTTTGTACAACAAAGGCGATAACACTGATCCTTTTGCGAGGCCTCGGTATCCATGCCTGATTTCTCTGGTGTTATTGTCGGATATAAAATGAAGAATACGTTTCTGAAACAGGACACCGATTATGTATACCATTTTTGCTGGCAGATGTAATTCCATCATTTTATTTCAAAGGATATCAATAAGAACGTCGTCGTAAGCCGCTGATATGTCCATGAAAGCTGCTAAGCACATGGACTTTTTGCTGAAGGTGGTTTGGAGGTCTGTGTGTAGGATAGTGATACAGTTTTGTGTCCCGTATCCCTTGCGAAATCCATATTGGGTAGGTGAAAGTTTGTTATGCCGTTCCGCCCAGTAATCCAATCGGATATGAAGCATCTTCTCCATAGACTTGCGCATGCAAGACAAGAGACAAATGGGTCTATATGAAGTCGCTAGATATGGGTCCTTATTGGGTTTGCCTATAGCAATGACTTTGCTTACCAGCCATTCTTCTGGGCACTGACCTTCCGTAAATATTGCATTAAATATTTTGAGCAGAATTTGGGTTGCGTTAATCCAAAAACTTTGTTTATATAACTTTTTTTATATAGAAACGGACCCGTTATGAATTATCTTCTTTAGTTAATTTTCGGGTCCATACACGAAATGTATGTAAGACCCGATAATCCTGTTTCGGGTACAGACCAAAATGCAAAGTCGGGTCCGGATCCGAAAAACGTGTCTTTCAATTCCTGAACCGAAAGCAGGTCCAGACCAGAAAAGTGGCAGATTAGAAAACAAGTATTTACCTCCTAAATTTCCCGCCAAACATAAAATAGAAATAAAATAGCTATAACGATTTATATAAACGATTCATTATATAAATCGTTATAGCTATTTAATTTCTATTTTATGTTTTGGGGGGACATTTTGTCTTGATAGTATTCGACTTTACTTTTTTAGGTAATTTAAATTCTGTTTTACAAAATTCTGTTTTTCAAAATTTCGGTTTTAATATTTTGTTTTTCAAAATTCTGCTTTACAAATTTTAGAATACGAAATTTGTTTTTTTTTTGTTATTGTTAACATATGCGCGTTTGCGTGTATTTTACCAAAGAACCTAAAAAAAATCCCCATTGCAAGTTTTTTTTTCCAAAAAAACTTAAATAAGCTGAACTTTATTTCGCTTAGCCTGGATAAAGCTTAAATATTTCCTTGAATTTATTTTCATTAGAGAGCAAACATTTATTAATTAATTAAATTTCTATAGTGCCAAATTTAAATTATGTATGGATCAGAGCCGGAATTTGGACCAAGCACAGTCAGCACTTGAAGATATTTATATACCCATTACCATATAAGAAGAATTTATTTTTTTATATAAAATAAAAAAGGAATACATGGTTTATGTAATATTTCTTATTGATACTTTTTTCCTGAGGGTATATGTCCCCATGTCTCTCCCCTGGATCCGCCAGTGATGTGAATTCTAACGTCACATAAATATCCTATATTTCACAAATTGCTGACTTAATTACTCTTGAGATTAATAGTATAGTGCATTACAAAAAAATGACTGATTCGAATTAATCAGTGCGGTAAATTTATCTCAGGGCGACTGTTCATTATCGTTAACGTGTATTTTTTTGTTTTTTGGTTTTGGTTTTTCAAAAATGAGACCAAAGTCAGGAAATTTAGACTTATTCTCAGGAACTATAATGAACAGGCGGACTGTAATGTATTCTGAAGTTTATTGTCAGGAATAATCTTGTTAATAAGACTCAATTTCCTGACGTTAAGTCTCATTAAAAAAAAAAAAAATCCTATTCTTACGAAATCATATCGGTAATGCACAGACGTCTGGTATAATTTATTCTTAAGGAATCCTGTCTTTAATTCTCTTGAGATTATTGCACATCCAATATCATGAATTAACGTCAAATCCTGAAGTCAGAACATTTTTCGTAACGTTATTTCTCTTGAGATTATAGTTCACAGCCAGTAGTGCATTACCATCAAGGTAACAGTTATATTTTCTTGAAAATAATTCACAGCGCCGAGGGACCCACAATTAGCCACCAGATAAGCAGTTAGCACTCGGCCAATCATATTATTACTCGACTAATCGTATTATTTGGTTAATCGTATTATTTTTTAATAGTATATAGACGTTAACGGAATTCGGCTAATCATAATTCAGTTAATCAGATTATTTGGCTATAGCCTAGTTGTACCATTTGCCCAATCGTGATCCGGGTAATAGTCAATTCACTGTGCCCAGTGTCGTCGCTAGGCCCCCTACACATTGCATCATCTGTGTGGTGTCACCCATAAAAAAATATTTGTGGAGTAACGTCCCATGAGGGACAGGCGCGCGCAGGTCTTAGTTTGGGCCCACTGTGCTCCTCTGATCTTTGTATACTTGTTTTATTCTATCTCAAACCATTTCTTTATTTTAATAAAGTTAAATATATTTCAGTATGAGAGAAATAATATTGTCTGGGCTAATGATAAAGCCTCCTAATGTAATGGACATTCACATATGAAGTTGTAGTAATTGTAATTTTAATTATATTTATTTCTACTTTAACTTAGTACATTACAAAAATGTGGTAAATTTAGGTTTTGCACTGTCTGAGTGTATAATAACAAGTGGGGTCAATGTGCTCTGATTAAAATATTTATAGTTAACTGATTTATGTATGTGTGTGTAATGAATGAATATTGTGAATGTATAATAATGTGTAATATGTGCATGAATGTAAGTGTTCTCAAATAAGGTTCGTCCGAGCTTGATTTAGTCACTGCCACAATACGGTGGAGCTGGTCACGAGAATTTTATTGGGTCACCACAAAGTTCTCTACAGTCTCATCTTCCATCTCACACGCTCTGCATAGCGATGAGTTCTTAACTCCTATTGTATGGAGATTATTGTTAAGGCAATGACCCGTTAGAATGTTGGTCATCGTTCTGCACCTGTGTCGACTGCCATTAATGAGATATATCGCCACATTACGATCTGAACTGCTGATAAAGTGTTTTAATTGTCGATATTTTGCAATTCTTCCCAAAGAGCAACCTATAAGTTTTTCCCTGCTTGTCTAACTTCCGCACGAACTGTAGTGTGTGATCTATACACTGATGGCTCTGGTCCATACATGGTCATACTTGATCCAACTCGAGCCAACTCGTCGGCTTCCTCATTCCCAGATATGTCCATGTGACCTGGTACGCATCTTAGCTCAACGTTGTTACAATTTTATATTTGACCGCAGTTAATTCAACTTCAGCTACTATATTGATACGTATCCATCTGTGGTCGGACATGCTGACCTCAAAAGACACCTTTCAATTAGTTATTCTCGGTATATCAGCCGTAGGTAACGTCAAGTCTAATACTTCTTGTATATTGCAAATAATGTAGGCTCGTTGCCTATATTCACAATATCTAATTTATTTCTGTAAATATATTCTATGAGCGACCCACCTCTGTCGTTGTCATCCGCGCTACCCCATTGAGAATGGTGTGAGTTGGCGTCCATACCAATAATGAGTTGCAACTTCTCTTTCATACATTATTCGACTAGCTGTTGGACCTCAGCTGTGGGTGGTGGACCATTAGAATCATATGGAAAATATGCTGACGCCAAAACTATCCCCATTTTGAGTACGTCCACTTTTCGCTCAATCCTTATTGCTGTCAAATCTGGTGAGCAAAGTTTAGTAAACTTGACTACCTTAAGTTGAGGTCTTCTGCTAAGCTTTGGCTCAGATTGCTCATCGCCGTCTTGCAGTGATGCAGATTACACTGCAACACATGGATGTTCTTATTTGGAGTGCCTATCGGTGGTGTCCTCCCTTGCTCTTCTCTTTAAGAGAATTACCGTCACCTTTGTGGCCTGGTAATAGAGCTGATTATGACCCTCCACCAGGGGCCCTAACGAGTCCTACCCCGATGAGAAGATCATTGCAAAACCGTTAGGGGTGTCCTCCTTTCTCTTAAGGCACCATCTTGTAGACAGTTTACACCAGGGTTCATCTTCTCCAGTCTCTACATACTGAACCCTGTTGTCTGGTACATCCTGTTCTCTAGGTATTTTTACGATTACTGTTATGAACACTGGAATTTCTTTCAGTTCAATAACCGCCAGTTTAGTAACTTCTACGTTGAACTTTGTTACTGCTTCAGCCAACTGCAGTGACCTTGTGGATATCGTGCGTATGCGAAGTACTGTGGAACCTTGGAATAACACTCGAGTCACTATCAATTGCTACATCAACAGCTGTAATTATGAGATGCATGATCATCTCAGCTGACTGCTTTGGGCTTGTCTTCCGTTCAGGGTCTTACATATAAGCGATAAACACTCTATGTTCTCCTGCAACTACTTCTGCAAAACTGCACTGGTCTTGTTAAATGGCCTCTTTTATCAGTTTTTTTCTTGTGGAGATCTTGTGTCATCCGGAGTTTTCCTCTTGTTTGAAACGTTTGTTTCTACAGGATTCACCCGGGAGTCGGATTTTGGTAGTTTGGTAGTGAAAACATAACTAAATTATCAGTTTTATCTATTTCAACAATAAAACGATTTTAGTTTTGTTTTTGTGTTTATAGACCTCTGATTTAATACCTGCAATATCAATAGCTTCAAATATTGACGGTAGCCGAATCCATGCCAGTGGCACAAGTTCAATAGATTATTTGTCTCTAATAGACAAAAAAACAAAAAACTTTAAGAAAAATTCAGGCTAGGGAAATGATAATCATTTATAAGCTATAAATAAGAGCTGAATAAATGCTGAATAAATGCTGAATAAATGCTGAATAAAGCCTGTTTTGGCAGTACATTCAAACCGAGCTGTTATTCAGGTTTTTAGGTTTAATAAGAGTGAGATTCTCTAAGCTAATGGAAACTTTCAATATTAAAAGGCATTTTAATCGTAAAAGTATCAATCGCTCAGGATTTCGTAACTCAAATGAACGAAAATTGTTTTTTTTTTGCTAATTCTAATCAAACACAAAAAATGTTTGTTGATATGTTTGAAAAAAATATATTACGCAAAATATATGAATTATAATAATATACCATTTCAATTTAATTTTCTGATTAAAACTTATTTTCAATAAGCGAAAGTTTCAACTGGAGCCAACCCTGCCCTAGAATATAGGATCCACAAAGATCCCAAAAGTTTATACGTAAATACGTTTGGCCTTTTAAAAAATAGAATTTACCCCTTCCCCACACTTTATATTTAATGTAGGCTTCCCACGCTTATAAAAATAGATATAAAAGGAAAAATTTAAAACCTCTCTATTGGATTTTATATCTAAAATAAAAGGGGAAACAAAATAATAAAAAAAAGAAAAAAATTGAAAAAAATCCAACAAAAAGGAGATTTTCTTAAAATATGAATAAAAAAAAAATATTTCTGTTTAATTAAAAAAAAATTAAATCATTTTTTTAAAGATTCTATGCGATTTTCTTTGGTCGAAATTCACATTCTTTAGTTTACATTTTAAAAAAGGAAGATTTGTGTAAAAAAGGTTATGTCTCAAAAATGTTAAAAACGTAAAAAAGAGGGATTGCAGGTCTGTAAATTATATTAAATATAACCTCCTAAGGAGGTGATTTTCTAGACATTTTTTTAGCGAGACCTAAAGCCTCCCCTTCTGATAGAGAGAAGGTTGGGAAGATCTCAGATTCTAAACTACACTTTTGCTAATTATTTATTTGTTTTCTTTATTTTAACTCAAGTTTCTTCTTTTTTCAATGTGGAGTGTTTTTCAAGTTAGGCCGTGTCAGGAACCGCTGCTATATACAATCAAGCAATCAATTGGGTAAAATACAGTTTAGGGGCAAAGCCCAGAAACTAAATTATAATACTTCATATCAAAGAGGCGAAGTACAAATCCGGTGTCAAATCGCGTCGATCGCCTCCCGGTACGTTCCTTCAATATTGGGTATATATTGGGACATTTGCCCAATCAATCAGCATTAATCCAACGTGGTTGAGCACTCACGGCGGACGGTCGCATGATCGTTCCGCTGAGGAATCACCAGAACGAGAGGCCAAGTGGTTGGCTCTCGGGTGGTTCCTTACTGGATCAAGGGCCTTGGGACGCATGAGACGTCCGGGTCTAAACGTACACGTTACAGCCAGGTGTTTTGAATGCGAGAATTTTTATCCTAGGGCGATCAATATCGGTACAATTATCGTTGAACCAACTTATCACCCTTTCCTGTAGTTTTCAAAACCATTCCGATTTTTTATAAACTTTGTTTAGCCTCTGGCTCTGTAAAAGTAGGACTTATTACCATATAATAATAAAATAAAATATTTTTTAAATTATTTTCAGCCATTCCAATTTTCAGTGACACCGACAAGTTCTCAAATTACGGATCATCATCATCATGTACCAGTCCCTACATTATACCAGTAATTTTCGTGCATTCACTTGTTCGTTATTCCAATAACAAAACCAAATCTATTACCACTTTCTAGAAAAAGACCACCGACGATAAGGTGTACCCCCGAAAAACGTGCTACCCAAAAGCCGTCATTTTCCTATTGTGTTCCAAGTTCTTTGAATCATTTGCAGCAAACGGAGTAAGAAGTAAATTATAAACAAATGAGTACGAAAGTCAATTCAAATAAATAATAACTTTAAAATATCATTATAGCGGTACTTGCTCTCTACCTGCGCGATTCTTTGAACTACAGTGAAGAGTTTTCCACCTCCGTTTTGCATATCTTTAATTTCTTCAGTCAATTCTGCCCGATCTTTGGAGCAATAATTGCGGACAGTTACTGTGGCAATGCTCGCACGATATTCTATTTCTTTTTCTTGTATGCCGCTGGTTGGATCGGAATGGTCATCGTTACGTTTCCGCTGACGACCATATATTTTGTGTAACAAAAAAATTACAATTATGTGGATTATATAAACATTATTTATAAAAGCCTTTTTTGTCCAGGCCCATGATGTTTTCGTCTCTTTTTCTGATTGCCATTGGAAACGGAAGTATACGAGCGTGCATTACCTCACTGGGAGGCACACAATTCAGGGTACCCGAGCAACAGGACGCCCTCGACCAGTATTTCTCACACTACTACTTTATGTACACTATGGGCATCCTTCTAAGCAAACTTGTGCCACCGGCAATACGTGCCCAAACACAGTGCTTTGGAAAAGATGATTGCTATCCGGCAGTGTTTGGAACGCTTGGAACAATCTTCATGTGCTGCTGGTGTGAGTAGTTAGGATAATGTTTTTACGCTTTATCCGAATTTACCGATTTATATTTATTTGGGTTTGTAGTAGTTTTTCTCTGCGGAATGATTTTTTATGAACAGGAGACACCGAGCGAAGGAAACATCTTGTGTCAAGTTATGGGATGCATTTGGTATGGTATGATAGCGAAATGTAGAGCTTGCATTCGTGGATTCAGTTGTAATTGGACCGAAGGTGCGATTGGACACTATTCCGAGGCGTTTGTCCAAGATGTAGCCTCGTACTTAAAGGTATACCTTTATTTGTTTTTTTTTTTACTTTCACGATAATTATACTACTTCTTTTTACAGGTTATCACACTGTTTTTACCGCTACCTGTTTACTGGTCACTGCTAACTCAAACTGATTCAACATGGACTTTTCAAGCAACTCAACTGAACACTAAAGTAATGGGAATACGTTTTCAAGCAGATCAGGTAAGAAAAAACCTCTAAAATCAACTTGATTTTATAATCCACATTTTATCTTGCAGGCTAAAGCACTTGGACCAATTTTACTATTAGCAATGATCCCTATATGGCAACAGCTCATTGTTCCCGGCATGAATAAGATCGAAATGCAGTTGTTGCCCTTGCAGAGTGTTGCACTTGGTGGTGTTTGTGCAGCTCTTTCATTCGTTTGTGCCGGACTGTTGCAGCTACACATTGAAAGTGAATCGGTTGCCCAGCAAACGAGTATCCTTTGGCAAATTCCGCAGTTCTTTCTGCTTATGCTAGGTGAAGTCTTACTCTCCATACCGGGCCTACAGTTCTCGTTCACACAAGCGCCAGGAGCGATGAAGTCCGTGTTGACGGCATCATGGTTTTGCAACAATGCCATTGGTAATCTAATCGTCGTACTGGTCACTGAAATACAGCCCGTTCCATTGCAAAGCTCCGAGTTTTTCTTATACTCCATTTTAATGTTTTTTGCCGTCATTGTATTCTCTGCACTTGCTAAGGATTACAAATACACGTCATCTAGTCCGATTCCAGAGATAGTGCATCTAAAATCCTCGGAAGCGCTGTTCACGCGTGAAACACGTAGCTTTTCATAATATAATAATTTGTAATTATAGTCAAATAAATAATAATGAACAATTCTTTTGAATTTCTAACGCATAATTGTGAAGAAATACTCGATTTCCAGTCTAGTGTGCTCCTCCAGGTCCGTACAATGAATGGCGTTCAATATTTTGGTGGTGCCGAATTTGGCGCGAATGGTTTTGGGTCGTAGTTGTTTAGCTAGCTCTGGATCAACGGGCCCACAAAGCGTTCGAAACTGAGTGTACGTATTGATGTCGGGCTGTATGGCTTTAACTTCGAAAGCAACGCAAGGCCCATTCGCCAATTCGATAACCATTTGCTATTAAAATATATCATTATATATATATATATTCTTTAGTTCGACTAACTTGATACAATTCTCTTAATTTACCACATATTCCGGAACAACGCCTTTGTATACTTCATAGAATTCCTCGCAATTAACACGCTCTAAAAATACCATTTTCATAGCAGTTATTTTAAAGCCATTCTCGTAGACCGTTGCTAAAATGTTTCCAAAATTTCCTATTCAAATTACACATTCATTAGTGATATGAAAAATATTTAGTTTCATATACAAACCCTCTAAAATTGCGTGCGGTTTTATAACTGCCAAAGTGGTGTGATCTAGAAGAGCCGTAGTTGTAAGAGAACATTTTCCAGATGGGAAAAATATAGACAATTCCTTATGGAAACATATATGTTTATAAAATTTAATCGTTTGTATACTTAAATAATAATCAGACTCACTCGTCTAGCAGCTTCTTCTGATTGTGAACAATGCACAAAATTATTTATCAAGTCTACGCCTAGTTTAGCACGAAAGCTATTTGGTGCTTCATTCTTAGCGTCTAGAGGATTTTCAGGGCCTTTGGGATATTTTGAAATTAAAAATAAAATATTTAAAAGAAAATGCAATATACTCACCAGTGATATCAATAAGCTTTAAAAGCGCATTGTTTGAGATTAGCTCCATAGCCAGAACCTGGCCAGATGTAATATGCTCTATGAGAAATGGCAATATGGCATCGCCATTCTTGTCCGCATAGAATTCGATAGCCTCGTCTGCAGATAGTTTCACCATAACGCAATTGTTTATCTTGAACTGTTCACGTTCCAAAGAGGATATTATGGTGTCCATAACGGCAATTGCGGGTGGTTTCAGAAGACAAAATGTTCTGAAAATACAACAAATAATAACAGTAATTTAATTAGTACTATCCGCGGGTGTATCTTGAATTACCGTTCTCGTTTCACGGATAGTTTAAGCTTGGTCTGAGTGTCTGCATAATCAATGATATCGATTTGCCTGCCAAATATGTTCAATTTGGCTCCAATGTAGAAGTTTGACTCGGACACACCAGGGGCCTTAGCTCGTTTTAGGAAAGTCTTCTTCGAACGGTGGTCAAACTAAAATCATCGTAGAATTTAGTTTTTAAACCTATATTTTACTTTAATTAATAAACATTGCATACAATTTCAACGGAATTATCAGCCGGGAAAAAGTACACGTAAAAGGAACGCGTTATGTTGGCCTCCTTCTGGAACCACTCTGCCCAAAAAATGAGCCTTTCGGTATAGTCCAGGTTCTGAAAACAAAAAACACATAAACAAGATTTATAAAAAAAATAAGACTTTTTTGGTATTGATTGCGTTAAATATAGATAAACTTACCATTTTGTTTTAAATATCTAACATATAATACAAGCAAAAACTTTAATTAAATAAACAGAAAAATATTAGATGTTCCTAGAAAACGAAAATATATTTGTATTGTCATTAGTCATTTGTATGTGTTGTTTTTAAAAATACCCTAGCAACGGCAGTTTGTTTTTGTTGATGTTTTATTGGATGATGAAATGTCAAAGTTAAAATAATGACGCTTTCCAATGGAAACAGAGTTATGGATAGGTCACAATAAGTACATATTTTTAAATATATTTTATTTATTCATAACTTTTACGCTCTATGCCCTAGTCTAGGGGGAGGGGGTTTCAAATTTTGATATAAGAGGTGTTACATTGAGGGAGAATATGAGCTGAGGTGACTTAACAAAATCAAATTATAATTTATACGTATAAAATTGTAAGTTCAATATTTTTTTTTACAACTTTTATATATTTTTGAATATACAATTTTTGAATAAGCTACATTTTTTTAATTTTCTGTTTTTTTTTAGGTGTAGCTTAATGGTTTTGTTACGTAATTTTCAGGGTCACAAAATTGTTGTTGTTTCGGATGTGTCACTATTGGAAAAAGGGGGGTAAAAATGTTATCCGCGGCAATTATTGGAATCAACAAATTTTGACTCTATATTCTGTCAAAAATTTTATTATTTAACCTTATTTTTTGTGTATACACATAACCTCATAAATACACCGTTGTTTGACAGTTTACTGTCCAAACCCTTTTTTTAATATTTGATATTTGAATTCCTTTACATTTCCCTATTTTTTTGTGGGCTGTTCTCTTTTTTATTGGGCTATAAAAAGTTACTATGAACTTTTTTTATAAAAAAATAAAAAATTTACCCTAACTAAATGTGTGCGAAAAGCACTTCAAATAATGTCGAAAACGCCTAGGCAAACAATTAAAAAAACTGCCCACAGTGCAAATCTTGTGGTTCCAAATTGACCCTAGATTTGTACTGAAATGTCGCCAATTTGTACGGTTTTTGCACTGTTCCTAAAATGCGTAAATTTGTTGGTTTCACATGAAAAAACACAATAATTTAAGGTCTTTCTAAATATTTTTTTAGTTTAATTCCACATCATACACTACAGTTATAATATTATATAAAATTAACTTTATAAAAATAAATTTGTACAAAATGTTTAAATCTAATCATACTTAACATAATTGCGCTTGTGAGTGTTGTGTAATCTGAATAAATAATAATGTCAATCGAAAATAACGTAAATGTTCAATAATTTTCATGTATTCTTTATTCTTCAGCAACAATTAGTATTTGGCAAGCATTATTGAGATAATAAAAAAGGTTTTGCTAATCTAAAAATGGCTCGAAATAGAAAATAACATAATATGTATAAATATCAAAAGAAGAGCTTAATATAAACTTAAAACATAAATTATTTCGGAGCGAAATTTTGGAAGAATTGATATTTTTCATCATTAGATGAATAAGGCGAAAGGATATTTGCACAATTTTTGTGTGTTAAAAAATAGCATTAAAATATAGAAACATTTTATAATTGTTTGTTTGTGCAATTTAAATATTTATACGTTTTTCTTCTTGTTTTTATTTGTTAATTACAACTATGAATAAGGTTTTGTTTATTTTAAATGTATATATGTTTCAGTCAAGTTATATGTAAATAAATATGAGATTTTGAGTTAAATAATTGTGAAAAGCATTGTGTTTGTTCTGATCCGTAAGAAAAAAACCATTGGACCGTGCATTTAAGTAAATTTGAGTTCGATTGATCTATTTTAGAATAGAAGCCAGACAAGTTAATAGCGCAAAGTAAAATAATATGACAACAATTTATCTTAGAAAACAATAACAACTTATTGATACTAAAAGAATCAGACTAACAAAATAAAATCAATCAATTAAAAAAAAAATACTTAACTAAATAATTATTAGCTAATAAATAACATAAAATAACTTTAATTATTCTGACTTGAAGATTTTTCATTTACACAATCGATATATTAGGCACGATAACATTTACATGCAAGTAGATAGAGTATTTTGTATAATAATATATAATACATGCATATAAATAAAGATGTATATCTTTAAATAGATTGCATAGCAAAGCTAACACGTATTATATTTAGTATAACAATTATACACAATTCAACTGTTTAATAGCAAACATTTGAATTCAAAATTCACAATTAGATTTATAGTTATTATCATAGATTACAGTTTACATAATAACAAACTCTAAATTTATAACTTATTCTGTAACAGTTTCTATTTGATATTTGTGTGTAGTAATATTGAGTAATTTTAAGCTTACTTTCAATCAATGTATCAATATAGTGTGGGTGTGTGTGTGTGTGAAAAGCACTAAGTATAGAAATGCACCTGTGTGGCAAGAAAGCTCACTTCATCAAATACATTTTAAAATGAAAATAATATTAATTATTATTTTCTTATATTTTCATAATATTAATGTATGAAATATCAAATAACTTTTGAATAAAAATTTAATAATAAAATGATTTGAGGAATAGGACATTATTTTGTTTGTTTCTTGCTGGGAATACAAGGAACGTATATTTTATTTATGTCGATTTGAAATAAGGCAAACCACTTAAAAGTGCGAATGAGGGATTTCCGCCATGATATAAATGTATGTATTGTGAATATATTATGTACAAGTGTAAATATATTTGTGTATAAATATCGTGTGTATATATATATATATATTTATTTATATATGCGTATACATCGTATATGTTTTTAATTATATGCATTTGGTCCACAATCTTGAATACAAGAATTTGGAATCAAGTATATGTATGTAATTTATTTTTATACATATATATGTATATATATATTTATATATTTTTGTGTGCTTTTATAAAATGAATACAATAATAAAAGTGTTCTAATCGTTGTTTGTGGTTCCCTTATAAAATATGCTTCTCTTAGAATGCTAGTTAAATAATTGATATATTTCAATTTCATATCACCATTTTGTTTTAAATGTTACTCATCTAAACTCTTTTAATTGTATAATATAACTGTTATTATATATATGAATATATATATATATTTATATATATAACATTTATTTGAATATATAGATACCGAAATATGTATAATTGAAACAGATTCTGCGTTAAGCTTACAATAATTATGTCATTACGTCATTTATCTTATCTCTTCAAACAATATAAAATAATAGTTAGTCATAAAAGTGAGAATCTCTGCTCATACAACAAAAAAATTACTGTTATTGTACTATACATATTGTTTATAATCATACCGGATCAAAAAACAGTGCATGCAACACGTATAAAAACAATTCTACCCCTGTCTGGTATACACGTCATTTTCTATGGACTGTTTTTCGTTACATTCTGTAAAATATGTGTACTATTTATACCCACTATATAAATGCGATGCTGAAGCTCTGGTTGTTAGTTCTTGTCCATACACGCAAGTAAACAGGACACTTAGTTTTACTTGCAGAATTTAACAGTTCATCAGTTCATACTTCGTAATCCTTAAACTATGTGTGTACTGGGTATATAAATTATTTTATATAATAATTTTAGTGCAACTTTTGCCCAAAATCAGATAGTTGTTTGTGTGTAACGTAACCTGAATAAGAATAATAACAAAAATATTAGAAACGCCTTGATACAAAAGCACACACTATCAAAGTTCCAGATATACCTTGGATATCGGTTGTTGCCACAATCGGAGTTTTTGGTGTGCGATCCTGTGTTGAGAGATTTGTGTTTTTAGAGCTGGCTATATCCCATGTTAGGTAGTTCGATGTCACAGGCTAACGGATAAAACCAAACGTATTGTATTAATAATATGAAAATTGTTTTGCGAATGTGCAACATACTCTGCCGGCGGCAGCCTCGTGAGAAACATATCCATTTGTGTTGGCCTGTCTCATCATCGTGGGAGGAACATAGTTGTTCGAAGACAGCGGGAGCAATGATGTTGAGATCGGCATGGGTTTCTGTATCGATTCCTTGTTAATCGTTGTGATTGGCAGTAGTGGTGTAGGCGATGAAGAACACTTAACAAAATAATAAACATTTATATAACACTCCACATAAAATTAGATAATACTTTACCTTTTCTAGATCGATACACTCAGAAATTGTGTGCGCACTACTGTCATCGTCATTTTGGTGTTCGGACTCGAAATCATCGACAGCTTCATTGTACTCACAGTTACTTCGGTTGTCTGAACTGTTTGCACTACTGCTGCTGCCCGACTCCATTCGTGTGCGCAGAAGACTTTGCTCTTGTTCTCTGGCACCCAGTTTATCTCCAATCTGTCGTGTGGATATCATTTCACAACAGGGTTTATTGCATCCCTGATGCGAAGGGTCTTTTAGTACTAGACCTGGAGGCAATTCTACATTGATATCCGATTGTTTTTTAGTTTTCCGAACAAAGTGGAAAGAACCATATGCGGTACTCAGTACGCCCAGCAATCCAATAAATAAATAGAGATAAAAAAATCCGTAAAGACTACCTTTATTACAAAACCAAATTAACTGATCAGAGTATTTGCCATGAAGCCGTTCTTCGTGTCTGTCCGAAATTAGGTAATGCTTAAGCTGATCGTCATTTTGCTCTAAGCATATCAATGTAGAGTTTTTCTTCAGAATGTTTTGTTTGTCACCAGCAATGCTGTTCTGTCGATTATTGTGATTTTGAACAGTGTCACGTTTTGTGATCGCGTGGGGACTCCGGATCACATTGACGGCACGTACAAAGAACTCGACCATGTATAAACTCTGAGAACATTGTTCTGACTCAAACGTACATTTGGTACCATTTATTTGAACCGTTTCTTCATGGACGTTTTGACCATCGGAAAATCGTACCTTCAATTCGTAGAATTGCAAAAGACCTCCACGCATACTCGGTGGTTCCCAAACGATCGCATTGCTGTCAGTCATAACAGGACCTAGCATTTTACCAGGATTACCAATTTCGGTTTTAATTTTAATAGAATTACTGCCTTTGGACCACTTGTTCGTACATGCAGTAACGACAATATCGTACTCTTCGTAGCTGATCAAATTGTCGAGTAAAAATTCTACGTTCGGTCCACTAAAATTATCGACATTTCGTGACGTTTTATTGTACCATACCTTGTACTGATTCAGAACACCGTTTAAGTTTTGTGGTGCCTTCCAGGATAGGACTACCGAGGAGTTCGTAATGTTACTGTAGGTCAGGTTCTGCGGAGGAGACGGTGCTGCTTCTAAGGTAGTGTTTACAAGCGCCTCACTGGCTGGTCCAAGCCTTTGGGCAGAGTACATTTGAATTACTGTCTTGTACGTTGTGTACGGCATCAAATTTGTGAGGTTGTATCCATTTGCGTCACTAGTAATGTTGATACTATGCTCTAGATTATCTGTTCACGATAAAAAAAAACGTTTTTTTGGTTATGCAGTTGGAATGTATTTTTTGTGTGTGTTTTTAAGTACCTTTGCATTCCAACGTCCTTGGATGCTTAATAGGACAATATGTAAGATTGAAGCCTTCGAGAATTGTGTGATCAACACACTCGAGATTCCACCTTATCTCAAAAAACGTAGGTTGCATCTTCTCAATCCAAATGGTATTTAGTTTTCCAATATCTTAGTACAAAATAGAAATATAATTAATGTCAAAACAAAAAAAAAAAAAATGAATTACCATTCTTGGGAAGAGCTGTGCATAATACCCAAACCATGCCAGAGCTGGAATTATGTGAGTTTGCCGATACGGCAAAATTCAATGTGTTATTAGAATATATACTAAAACTTGTATTATCTTTGCCAACTGTGTGAAAATCAATGGAACTCTGAAATACCAAATAACGTTTTACAAATCATACATTTTTTTACAATAATTAAAAACTTACATCACATTGCTTATGCATCTCATTCTTGGAAATACACCAGAAAACCGTATAGTTTACAATGTTTTCATCTACTGAAGGGTTCCACGATAGGTTGTATATACGGTCATTAAGGATTTTCTTTATACGCGTAGGCGGCGAGCAACGATCCACGTCGCGTGGTACAGTAACAGAACTGGATTTGAGTGACCTGCCCTCATAGTTTCCGCTGAATATATTGAACTTGATATTGTGTTTTTTCATGTGTGCACCCATGTTCTCGTACTTAGCCACCACATTGGTCAGATTAGTAGGCTCAATCGTTTTTAACTGTTCATTTGCAATAGATATCTCATAGTGTGACTTCGGACCGTTTTGTACGGGAACCGCAAGTTCTTTCCAGAAGACAAACAAGTCATTGTTATCGTTGATGTAGAAACTACCGATATTCGTTTCTGGCGGTGAATCTGGTATGCGTGCTAATGTGCGAAATGTTTGACTCGAATAATTACTCCACATATCCTGGTCGTCAGAGGCTCCTTGGACTTTAATGCGTACGCGCACATCGTACCAATCGTATGCATACTGAAGGTTACGAATTGTAATTTCCGGCGAAGGCGCATTAGTGTTAAGTAGTGGCAAAATGTTCCATGTGGTATTGAACATCGATGTGTAGTTGACTTGATGCGTGAGATCTAGAAAATGTAAATTAAAATGCAAATTAAATATGTGAACGTGTAATTCAGAAATAGTTCAATATTCTTACTTCTACCAAGACTAATCAGCTGGTACGGAATGTCCCATTTAAGGTTTGCACTATTGGACGTTATTTTCGATGCGGTCAGGTTTGAAGGTTCTTTGGGCACAACTACAAATATATATATATATATATATATATTAGGATATTTTGAATTTGTATGTATTTATTTTTTATATATATATAAACACGTACTGCTGTTATAATTTCGCACAATAAAGTTCTCCGTGAAATTGCCCACTGAAGTGTACGAGTTTAGCGTGAAGTAATATAACTTTTGAGTTGGTCGATAATCGTCATCAAGCGTCAGATTACACCAGTAATGCAGGTTAAGGTTCCTATTGAGTACGCACTTATGCATCTAAAATAAATGTGTTTAATTTTACAGTTTATTGTTAAGATTTAGATCTACAATCTATTGGATTTTTTTAAAACTATGATATTAAATTTAAAACTGAACTTATTTTATAATAAATGATTTTTTCAACTTTTGACTAATAATGTATAATATGTATGTATGTTCGGAATGTATTTATAATGTAGCGAATTTAAAAATATACGGAATCGCCGGATTCACCAATTCTAGATTTGTATTCTTTAGAGTATACAAAATACATATATATATATACATATATATATATAAATATATACGAGGGCTTATATTCAATAGGTTTTATCACAATTGCTCAGAGAGCCGCAGGTGGGGCTACCTAGTTGAGTGTAAGGTTCGCTGATTTCACAGGTTCACTGTTTTTTCCCGATTCCACTAACTTATTGTTGGCAATTCTCCCGGTAGATTGATCGTTGCGATCTGTGTTAAGTCGCGCCTCTCTTTAGCCGTACTGCTCTATTTTCCATTATTATATGGACTTTGATTGTCGCGCTTACGTCTGCCGTGGATGCTTTTTCATCAACGTCCCTTTGTTCCATCATGGTGCGCGCTGAATGTGCTCACTTCTGCATTACCACTGAGTTTTTTTCGAATTTCGTTTTTAAAGACGGCTGTATTGTCTCCCGATTCATTGAGTTGAAGCAGGAGTTTGCCCTTCTAGGTTCTTCTTATTCGGGTCACACGCTTTCGTCTAACTTTTGCTTGATGTGGATCAGTCATGAAACAATTCAAAATATCTGCGTACGAATAATCTTCTTTCACCCCTATGACAATCGCAATGGCCCTAGGTCTCGTGGGTTCGCTTACTGGATGGCTTCGGTTTTTAACCAATATTACAGCCATTTCTACGAGATACCACACTTGCTTATTGAGGTAATAGAATATTTCTGACGTCAGCCCGAATCATCAAATTCATTTCGAATTCCAGGTTTCGTTCCGCAAGTGTATATTTTCTTCCGATCTACCCCGGTTATTTTATTTCACCGGAACCAGCATAATAATATCGTCGGTCTAAAATCAGAAGTCTAAAAACAACAACAACAAAAATCGAAAGTCGCTTTATTGTTGAAATAGAAAAAACTAATAATTTTGCTTCGTTTCCACTATTTAGTTTTTTTGTGGTTGTAGACCTCTTTTTTGAGACCGACGATATACACATATGTAGGGTTTTCCCTATATGGCACCCGGGGAGGCGGACGATGGCAGAGAAAATATACTGTAAACTGACTCCTCACGGTCTGATTTTGTTCCGCGGGCGTTTTTTCCACCTACCAGCCGGCAAGCCGGTCAGGGCCACCTGAGGACACGTCCGATGGGAGATTCAGTAACTGTGTTTGTGTGGTATAAACCAAATTCGAGCATAATAACCATGTAAATAGAACTTATTGCATTCAGACAATTAAGTAATATGGTAGATAGACAAAATTAAAAATGTAAATAGAAATATCATAGAATTGATTTTTTGTTTGAAATTTGGGTTATAGATTTATCTGTAGATTATACCAACTAAAACTTATTTTCGCTAAAATTACAAATATTGAATCTATTGAATATAAGCCCTCGTATATATTTTTAATGGTTGACAAAAAATAATTAAAATCAAATTGAAATACATTAAGGCAATAATATCCAACAAAAACTTAATAATGTTAAAATATAATAAATAGATAAATCACAATACAACATACCGTCGTACTAAACTCTGAGATGGGTCCGTCCACCGACCACGACAACTCAAATGTTGGTGCAATCTCATTGCGGGTTCGGTTAAAGCTACAATGCAGGTTTTGCCAATTGTACGAGCGACATTTGAAGTCCTTCACCTTGGTCGGTTTTTCTCCTATAATATGTGAATACCATTTAAATTGTATGAACATTTACTTAATACAAACATTGCAAACACTTACCGACAAACACATAATTTAAACTAACGGCATGTTTGTTGTTTAGCATACATTTAAAGAGTTTCTTCATTGGCTGTGCCTTCTCAATTGTCATAATAATTGATGTTTCATTTAATATCTGTAAAATAGACGTTATATTAAAACCAATACTAAAGTATAGTTGTGATAAAAATTACCTTAACGTTTGTCTCATTCATTATATGCCTGTCCTTGTCAGAATCGGTTTGCCATTGAAATGATAGATACGAGCTGTTTTTACCCTCCGATTGAGGGTTTTTCACGTCAATGCTGCATATTATCTGGACGGTATCATTTACAAGCCTATAGATATCTCCTTTGGGGAACGTGTCTGAAGTATGGATATATTTTTATTAAATAAATTATTAAATCAGTGTGTGTTTTTTAACTTACGACCGATGCTTTGGGCCTGATGCACTATTACAGTGGTGATAATCACAACTAAGAAACAAACCAGCTTCATTTTGTGATTTTACTGAAAAAGAAGACGAAATACACATTATTTATAAGCATCAATGGAAAGAATTGTATGGGTTTTTATTGAATCTCACAGGAAAAAGATTAAAAAAATGTATAATAAAAAAAGCGAGTTTCAATACCAATTTTTCTCTCTGAGTCAAAACAATCGAAATAATTACTAAATTTCGTGTAGTGAAACTAACTGTTTGCAATTCAAAAATCTGTGCAGAATTATTAAGTAAGTTCTAAGCACCACAAAATAACAGAATTATCATCCGCACAGCAGCAAAATTATTTTATTTTGCATTTTCACTGAATGTGTAAAATAAATGTGTTTATAAAGGTTTTCTTTAATGAAATGATCAATGAGCTAGAAAACTACTCGAAATCGAAGTGTTGCTGTTTTATGTATAGTGCTTTTCTAGGTATTGTATTTCAGTTATCAATGATTCGTTCGAATTGTTTTCGAGTAATCTTTGTTTAAAGTTCTTCAGTTCTAAAAATACGGCGATAGTATAAAGCTTGATCTACAATAATAATAAAATAGTAAAATGTTATTTTACCAGATTAAATATTTATTTTTCACTGTAATGATTATTATGAATTTTATTTTTAGATGTGGATTATAGTTTGTTTTGTAAAGCCAAGCAAAGAATTTAATGCTAATTCACATACAAATATATATAATCTATATCGTATAAATAAATTAATATTGCAAAACTATATTTAAATTTGTTGACAACTACAAATATAGTTGTGTTCTTACTGAACAAACAAATAGTGTACATTAGACGTACCCAAATATATACTTTAAGAATTCCTAAAGGCTTCATTGATTTTTTTTAAGTTTAGTTGAGTAGAAAAAAATGTAAAAGAAAAATATTGATGTT
>JAAAKO020099038.1:0-21197 GCA_010015015.2 Bolitophila cinerea
TTGTGTTCGGACTTGGTTTTTGCGATCACGCTATTTTTTAGTGATCGCAAGGGTTTTTCTAGTGATCGCACAGTTTTTATTCAATTGATCGCACTGTTTTTTGAGTGATCGCACAGTTCTTTTAATAATTGCACCGTTTTTTTAGTGATCGCACTGTTATTTTAGTGATCGCACTTTTTTATGAGAAATCGCAAGGGTTTTTTTAGGGATCGCACAGTTCTTTTAAGTGATGGCACAGTTTTTTTATTATCGCACATTTTTTTTTTGAGTGATCGCACTGTTTTTACAGTGATCGCACTGTTTTTTTTATAGTGATCGCAATGCTTATTTGAATGATCGCACTGTTTTTTTAGTGATAGTCCTTTTTTGAGTGATTGCAGTGTTTTTAAGTGATCGCACTGATTTTTAGTGATTGCACTGTTTTTTGAGTGATCGCACCGTTTTTTAAGTGATCACAGTGTTTTTTGAGTGATCGCACCGTTTTTTGAGTGATCGCAGTGTTGTTTTTTTTGTGTGATTGCGTTGTTTTTCGAGTGATCGCACTATTTTTATGAGTGATCGCAAGGGTTTTTTAATGATCGCACAGTTCTTTTGAGTGATCGCACAGTTTTTTTAGTGATCGCACTGTTTTTTTAGCGATCGTACTATTGTTTGAGTGATAGCAATGGTTTTTTTTGAGTGACCTCACTGTTTTTTGAATGATCGAACTGTTTTTTTTTAGTGATCGCACAGTGTTTTTTAATTGAACGTACTGTTTTTAGCGATCGAACTATATTTTTTAGTGATCGCAAGGGTTTTTTAGTGCTCGCACAGTTTTTTGAGTGATCGCACTGTATTTATTGATCCCTCTATTTTTTGAGGGATCGCAATGCTTTTTTAAATGATCGCATTGTTTTTTGAGTGATAGCATTACTCTTTAGATCTTATTTTAACTATAATAGTACGTGATCAGTGAAAAACACAGATTGCAATTACACGATCAATGTATTAAGGATTGATCACGTCTGATCGGTACGTTAATCCAAATTTTAGTCAGTTGATCATTTATTGATCATTTATTTGCAAATCAGAATGTCAAGTAATCGCAATTTTTTTTTGGGTGATCGCACTGTTTTTATAGTGATCGCAAGTTTTATTTGAATGATCGCACTGTATATTTAAGTGATCGCCTTTTTTTGTGATCGCCTTGTTTTTTCAAGTGATCGCACTGTTTTTTTGACTGATCGCACTGTTTGTCGCAGTATATTCAAATTATGATTGTAGGTACGATCACGATCAGTGCAAAAAAACAATGCGATCTCTTGACCAATCATTTTTAGTAATTAAGGATTGATCACGCTTGATCAACACGTAATCAAGCGACGTTGTTCCACAATTCAGACATTTAAAATGTTTTGATAATTTTTTAGTAAATCTGCGACAGTCAAGTTTTTTTGAAGGATTGCATTATTTTTTAGAGTGAATGCACTGTTTTTAGAGATCTCTTGGTGTTGTGAGTGATCACATTGTTTTTTGAGTGATCGCAATGTTTATTGTGTGCTCACATTGTTCTTTAGATTATATTCAAATAATTATTGTAGTTGATTTCTGCAAAAAAAAAACACTTCAATTATACACGCTCAATTAATTATGGTGATCAAGCGGATTGATCACGCCTGATCGGCACGCAATCAAGCAACGTTAATCCAAATTTCAGGCATTTGTAATATATTGATTATATAAAACGGTGAAAATGATTATTCCAAGTAATTTTCCGGTCGGATTTAAAAAAATATATATATATAAATATTCGATTGTTTTTCAGAAAAAATATGTTTTGATACCCGTGGAATCGGCGTGTTTCTTAAAGTTAGCGGAATTGGCCTTATTATAATTCTTCCCAGACGCTCTAAATAAAAAAAATGTATCAATATAATTCTCCGTTCCTCGAGCCGTCTTCAATGAACTCGCTGATTCCATGCGGATGCCTGCCGCATATAAAATAATAAATAATTAATAAACCCTAATAATGGATTAATGGATTACCGCTTAGCGTTTCGAATGGCACTGTATGGAATTTCCCGTGATTCTCGTCCAACATATTAATGGCAACCACTGGCGAGACGGCCGCAGGACTGCGCATCCTGTGCCATAAACTCCAGCAATTTCAAATTTTATGAAGTTCCGCTAATCAACGGTGTCATCTGGGCCAATGTGCACACACACACACAGCTAATCCGCACCCAAAAATCTAAGTAAACACCAGCGCATTGTTGTGGAATTACTTCCTGAAATCCGCATCGAGACGAGAGTCCTGTGTGTCGGAGCACACGCCTTTACGGAACCAAGCAATTCGAACGTGCACCGCCTCCGATGCACTTTATTGTTTTAGGATGTAACCTCTCTGGCTGGGCGACGACGATGTCGGCGTGATCTGCATTCGTTTCTGAGGAATTTCCAGGCGGCATGCGCCGGCCTGGGAAATTCCCCGCGCACAGCATTGAGACAGGTAAGCAGCGTCGTCTTCAGCGATATATATAGTTCATTCATAAGTAAGCCTGGAATAGATAATCCGGCGCGCGCGCGAGCCGAGACACTATAAAACCCCGTCATAAACAAAAGCGTCCGTAATTCCAATGAGCTCAATGCTCGTACACAATAGACCGGACAATGTAGCGTTGGTGTCAACATACCACACCCACAACAAGGATTGTCTCTGCTGCACGGCGCAGCGCAGCGGGGGCGTCGGGGCAGCAATAAAACTCGGCCAGAGATTACAGACCTAATGAGGGACTTATAGACAATAAAAACTTTTGTATTTATATATATTTGGTTATGATGTGAGGAAGTGAGCATTGTATTGTGGTTGGATAATCTCAAACACTCACTCCGGGCTGAAAGGACACAACGAAGATGTGGTTAGCCGGCTGGAGTTGCTTATGCAAATTAGATCGCAGCGAGTTCCAGTTTGTTTGGGAAGAAAGCGAGATTACAAACCATTAGCGCGGGATTATTGAATTTCCATCCAGCGAGCGGGCTCTTGGCGTTGGGTAATCTGGGCTGATGGGAAAGGCACACAACAGATTATTCCTAATTATCGCATAGACCAGACAATGCTTGCACAAGAGTCATCTCAAAAATGGTGTTTTTTGGGGGTTTTCTGTTTTGGTGGGATTACGCTAAATTAGTCATTGTAAGAACACGCAGCAAAGGCTCAAATCCGCTGTAATTCTCTCACTAAATGCGGAAACTACATTTCGCGAGATTATGGGAGTCGTGTACTTTTCCCAAATATCTTGCTGAGTCCCAGATTGCGATCGGTCGAGTTTTGCTTGTTGTGTTTCGCCATTCGAGACGGGAATCTTTGCCTTGAAGCACAAAGACCCGCATGAAACATAAAATTTCCCGTCCAATTAGTCGTCCGATTCCGCGCGTGTGGCTCCACATAATAAATGGCTAATTTAATCAAGAGGCGAGCACACGCACGGAAGTGAATTGGCCTGGCCACCCAGGCAATCGCAAAATGCTCGCTTTTCTGTGCCAGACAGGATCGATTTCTGGTGGGGGGGGGGCTCGTAAACATACATAATAATTAAGACATTGCGCGCGCACACAATTCGGCGGTTAGACACGGCCAATAATTATACGTGGCGTTTTATGGGCGCTCGTGCGCGCGCGCCTCTTTGCCCATGGCGGCGTATCCGTGCGGCCACTGACGCTGACGGAGATTTACTCCTCAAATTACAACAATAAAAACAAGCCTCTCGCTGCACCGCCGCTGCCGCTGCACTTTTCCGCGTGCGCCTTATTAAATATGAGAAATCAATTATAATTTTAGCCGCGCACGCGAAGCGCCTTAAATGCGCATGCGTCATGTGTGCGCGCGCGCGCGTGTATATAAATATAAATAAATTGCGCTCGTATAACGTTCATATAATGACATATTTAGTTAGGACCGGATTTTTCGTTTGGTTTGATCGATGGCGGCTAATTGCATTTAATTATACGAGACACACGCACTCGCGTGACAGACGGACGGACGGAGAGGACGATCGGTGCGGGTATTTGCGTTTCCTGCGTGAGCGTTGCGTGCGGGCTTCTTAAATTCATCGCTGCGTTTGTGTGTGTGTGTCTGATGAATTGGAAAGATGCTGAACGGTCAATTTAATTGCAGGTTCGGTACCGGATGGAAGTTTAGAGAAGTTATAGTGCGGGGTCACTTTAATTGATTGTGTATTTTGGGAGGTCATTATTGATGAGCTGCTGCACGTGCGGGTACAAATATATTTAGATGGTTACGGTGGCGGGCGCCGAGCACGATTAAATATCTAATTAATGGAAGTTTATAAACTTCCGTTTAAAAAAATAGATTTTGAAGATTTTCTCATTGAAAGGTATGACAGATTGTCGCTGGTAAGGGGAGCTTTTAAGAAGTCTTATTAAATTTTAGGAGATGGGTTATATTTATATTCTGAATATCCTGACCAAAAATCACGGAACCTCTGGTTAGAGAAGTAAAACAAATAAAAAAACTTCAAAAATGTATTTTTTTTTTATTCTAAATTAATTCCGGCATGATCACATATTCGATCGACATGCTACTCGCGATCGCATTTTTAACGATCACCTAAGCAAAACTCGCACGATTGCACTTATTTTTATTTAATATTTAATACTTTAAAATATATGTATTAAAAGTATGATCATTTTCAATCGCCTTAGCAAAACTTGAGTGATCCTTTTTCTTTCCAATTATTATTTAATATTTTAAAAAATATAAATGGATATTAGTCCTCGATCACTTTACTAAAGCTAAAGAAATTAAGTAAAGTCTGAAATGATCACTCATGCGATCGACATATAGCAACCGCGATCGCATTTATTTCACGATCACCTTAGAAAAACACGCGCGATCGGTCTTATTTACAATAAATATTCTATATATAAATGATTTATATATGATCGCGATTAAATAATTGAATTCCAAGATCACTTCATACTTACCGCATCTCTCGCGATCGCACAAATTTAAAATTAATTATTTTCCACCTAATTAACATTATCAAATTAGCTGATTGCTCCCAGGTCTCGTATTCCTCGATCAATTTACTAAAACTACAGCAATAAAGTGATTTCTGAAAGGATCACACATGCGATCGAAATATCTACTCCCAAACGCACTTAATTCACGATCACATGAGCAAAAATCACGCGATCGTACATATTTTTAGATAATATTTGATATTTTAAAATATACAAATGATTTACATATGATGACGATCGTAGAATTCAATTCCACGATCACCTTAGATTAGCTCAGCTCGTGCGATCGCATATACTTTAAATTTCTTATTCACCTTTTAATGATCAATTATATTTCCAGGCGATCGCCTATTTTTATTCCTAGATCAGTATATAGTAAAACTAGAGCGGGTTCCTCGATCAAATCAGTAAATCTAAAGCAACTCGCCATAATATCTTTGACCAGCATCAAATTCAAACGACGAAGATTTTTACGAGCATTCATATGTCTCGATCAGCTCAGAAAATTGATCGCGATCGCACATATTTCAATAAATAATTTATATTTTAATGAATTAATGAAAAGCCTAATCCCACCATGCAATTGACTGAGATATTTACGATCGCTTGAATTCATCAAGATCAGCTCAAAATAATTGTCGCGATCGCAATTAGTAACACGTTCCCTTTTATTATCTATAGCAAATCGGTGATCGTAAACTATTGTTTGTCTATTTTGCGATCATTTTGGTGCATATAAATTTTGAGCTACATTTTGAGCTGAATTCGGAGCTAAATTCCGCGATCGTGAACTATTGATTGTGTATTTCGCGATCATTTCAGAACAGCTAAATTCTGTGCTGCATTCTGACCTAAATTCGGCGATGATCACATTTAATAATCTACAGCAAAACGATGATCATAAGCGATCGCATCTGATTTCTCGACCATTTCAGAGCATCAAAATTCCGAGCTAAATTCAGCGATGATCACATGTTATGATCTATAGCAAAATGATAATCGTAAGCGATCGCATCTATATTTCTCGATCATTTCAGAGCATTAAGATTCTGAGCTAAATTCCGAGCCAAATTCAGCGATGATCACATTTTATATTCTACAGCAAAACGATGATCGTTAGCGATCGCTTGTGTAATTCTCTATCATTGCAGAGCATCTAAATTCTGATCTAAATTCTAAGCTAAATTCAGCGATGATCACATTTTATGATCTACAGAAAAATAATGATCATAAGCTATGGTTTCTGTATTTGTCGATCATTTCAGAGCATCTAAATTCTGAGCTAAATTCCGAGCTAAATTCCGAGCTAAATTCCGCGATGATCCCATTTTATAATATATAGCAATACGATGATCGTATCGATCGATGATGAGCGATCGCTTGTGTATTTATCGATCGTTTCAGAGCAGCTAAATTCAGAGCTGAATTCCGAGCTAAATTCCAAGCTAAATTCCGCGATGATCGCATTTTATAATCTACAGCAAAACGATGATCGTAAGCTATCGCCATTTCTCGATCATAGCATCTAAATTCCGAGATAAATTCAGTGCTAAATTCCGCGATGATCACATTTTATAATCTACAGAAAAACGATGATCGCCAGCGATCGCTTGTGTGTTTCTTGATCGTTTAAGAGCAGCTAAATTCCGAGCTGAATTCCGCGATGATCACATAGATATCTTATATATTTATCTTTTATATTTATTTAATAAAGTTTGATCTATAAATTCACAGCAACTTCCTGGAGACTGTCACATGAGATTGGTCAATGTCCAAATCTGCAGCTCGATCGAGATGCAAATTAGTTTGCATTCTTTATGACACTTTGATGTGTGCGATCATCTATAAAAATAATGCGATCTCTAAAATGTACTTTAATTTACTCTAAGACTCATATTAAAAGTCACTTGATCACAAAAAAGCCATTAGAATCATTGAAAGATTGACGTACGTCAACATTATAATCAAAAGGCATTGAACAAGCGATCGCCAGCAAGACAGTTCATTTTGCACGGCTTATCTTATGATATCTATGACGTGATTTTTTCCAGACTGATCGGCGATCACATCACAAATCTAAAGCTAATCGAAAAATGTATTCAAAATGCTTATGATCAAATAGCGATCTTTGATTGATTATCCTAGCTGGTTCGCGATCACTCTGATCTATAGAAAAAAACGCTTGCCGAAAATATGATAATCGCAAAGGTCTGTTTGATATGTATATTGATGACGATCGATCAACAGCTATCATTTACTATGGTCTGACACCGATCAGCGATCACACTTCGATCACATTAATCAAATGATTTATAAAAATATCAGGCCAATCCAAAAATGTAATATCACAATGCTTTCGATCAAATTACGATCTTTGATTAATCATTCTAGCTGTTTCGCGATCACTGATCTATAGTAAAGAAACGCTAGCCCAAAAAAAATGCTAATCGCAAATATTTGCTTTGACAAGAAAATTGATGACGATCGGTCAATAGCTACGATCTACTAGTCTGGAGCTCCTCAGAGATGAGTCTACGCATATTTGCCCCGCTTAAAACTGATCAATAATAAAAAGTTTTTTTTTTATACACTGATCATCGATCAGCTATCTCACTTGGATCACAATTATTAAATTAATTAGCTAAATATAAATACAATCGTATTACTTTCACCCGATCAGCCAAGGATCGCAGCAGCTTTATGGCGATCACTGATCTATAGTCGTTTACGAATGCCCAATAAAATAGCGAATCTGAAATGCTCTTTTCATTGTTAATTGACGATCTACAAGTCTGACTCTCATCAGCGATCTAACTTAGATCAAAAATATAAAATCACCATGCTAATGATCGTATTACTTTTAACTGATCTTCAAGTAATCGCAGCAGCTCGATGGCGATAACTGATCTAATCTTTAACGAATGCCCAATAAAATAGCGAATCTGAAATGTTTTTTTCGACGATCGGTCAACACTTACGATCTAGAAGTCTGATACCGATCAGCAATCCCACTTGGATCAAAAATGTAAAATCATAATGCTGATGATCGCATTACTTTCATTCAATCTTCGAAGAATCGCATAAGCTCGATGGCGATTACTGATCAATAGTCGTTTCCGAATGCCCAATAAAATCGCGAATCTGAAATGCTTCTCGCGGTGTTCATTGACGACGATCGGTCAACAGCTACGATCCTCTATAGTCGGACACCGATCTGCGATCACAAGCGATCAACCAACCCGCGATCTTCGCAAATCTGCACCCAGATCCTTAAGGTCAACACACACACAGACACCGAATCTAAAGTCAAAAGATTATGCACTTTGCGCTGCACCCATCGCCGATCGATTGATCAGCTCAGTGCGGCTACGCGGCGCGGTGGCTCGGCGTAAGCGTGCACCGCGCACGCGAGCGCGCATCATCTCGATCTCTGTGTATAATATAAATAAATACCGGGGCCCGTGTCATAAGTGTGACCGTTCGTCCGTACACACGTAAAGCCAAAACTTCAGTTTTTCTTATTCGTTAATTTTTATTATACATCAAATGTAAATCGTGATTGAAGAGTACGCGCGCACGCGTTTGTGTATATACACTTATGCTGGTGTATATATATAAATATATATATATATAATATATATAGCCTGTGTATACATGTGTAATATACAATTTTAATACGTTCATTGAATAGGATACGCGCGAGACAAATTCGTGATAATATGCGGATGAGAGGGCACAACACAAATGCGCATAAGCCAGACAGAGACACAAAAGACCGTATACATTATACACATTAACGTATGCGAGCGCACGACCGACGCACAGTCACACACACATATACATATATGTACGCCACAAACATAATATAGCTCCGCATACGTATTTTATATATATATGTATATATATATGCTATGCAGGCAAGCATACAGGGCCCCGGCTAATATACGCGCACAGCAGACAGACCGAGAGGGGAGACGCGGCACACCGTAACGCAGAGGGCGAGCAACGAAGAAGGGAACAGCAAAAACGGCAGCTGCAACAATCACAGGTGGCCGAGCTCGTGTGAGAAATACTCTGAAACAGTTTCCCACGACTCGTGAATACCTGACTCGCTTATAAAAGGGAACGGTCGCAGCGGAATTGAATCATTCTGAGTTCAGCTCTCGTTCAGTACACAACAAGCATTTCACATATATATATTTCATTTCATTTCAAATCATTCGCTCGCACAGTTTTTACGCACTCGTATCGACTTGAACGGAATATCGAAATATAAAAGAAAATAACACACAAGTGATTTTGAGATCAGTTTTTCCCGGTTATTTTTGTGAAGTGAGAAAATAAATCGAAATCCATTAAAAATGGCATACACAAACGCACAAGAATCAGTGATCGTGAAGGCCGGCGAAGAGCCAGTGTCGCGTACCTTCCAGTATCGCAAGGTCATGAAGCCACTGCTCGAGCGTAAGCGTCGCGCTCGGATTAATCACTGCCTGGACGAACTCAAGGACCTCATGGTTAACGCTCTCCAGTCCGAAGGCGAAAACGTTTCCAAACTCGAGAAAGCCGACATTCTAGAACTGACCGTCCGACACTTGCACAAGCTGCGACGCAATCAACGTCTTGCCGGCAATCCCGTCATCGATGCCGATCGTTTCCGTGCCGGATTCACACACGCTGCCAACGAGGTGTCTCGTTGTCTGGCCGCCACACCCGGAGTTGATGTGACACTCGGCACCAAGCTGATGACACATCTCGGTCACCGACTCAACGATCTGGACAAAGTACAGCCTCTGTCGATTCAGGTCAGCCAGCCCACAATGTACTCACCGGCCAGTTCACCGTCCGTGTGCAGTGAGGACAGCCAGTACGGTATGCCCTTGACACCTGCCTCCTCTTCTCGTTCATCGCACACCTCATCACCGCAACCCATGGAGTACACCACAAGTCTGATGTCACCGCAGGGTCTGCTGAAGGTTGCCCATCAGCAGCCTGAAAAGTCCTTTTGGCAGCCATGGTAAAGACCATCGCCATCAGCGCCCACCACAGCAAATCCAAGTTCTTCCAAAAAAAAACTTCAACCTCCATGTGGATAAACAAAGTGCAAAAATAGGATTAGTGCGACAAACGAGAAGTGACAGTAAATTTGTTAAAAAAATTGTCACTTTGCCAGCAAAGTTAAAAATCAATAATCTTAAGCGTATTAATTAAGAACGAGTAATCCAAATAGTAACAAGTTAAATATATGATCTCACAACAACATTGTTTGATATAATTAAGAACACACACTTTGTATTGTATACTAATAGAAGATTTAATAGTTTAACGGAGTACACACAAGCTTTAATAGTTGTTTAAGAAAGAGAGGATGTGATACACACACGCGAAGGTCGCGTCGCATCCGGCGGCGTCTTCGCGGATTTATTATTATTATTATTATTATTTTGTTTTATATAATTGTTTCTTCATTTTTCGTAAACACGATATTTATGTTAGATGTATAAGCAACAACAACAACATTGTTAAATGACCCACAAGAATGGCCTGTGATAAAAACAGAACATTTGAGTTTCAATTGAATATTAAAAAACAACATCATTGAAAACGAAATCCACTTGCATTTATTATTTTTTGGTTCTGTTTTGATTATTTTCAGCGGTTTTTGGTTTTTTCAGCGGTTTTTGGTTTACAGCCTTTTTGTATTTTTTCAGATTGGATTTTTTAATTCCTTCAGATTTTTTTCCCGTTTTGTTATTTTTAGCGGTATAACCAAATACTAGCTCTTTTGCTTTTACAGCTTTTTAATGACTTCATCCTTATTATCCGATGGGTTTTCTCGTTTCCTTCGGAATTAAATTTATCAGATTTTCGTATTGCATTTATTATTTTTGAACTTGTTTGGCTATTTTCAGCCGTTTTTTCGATTTTATTTTCAGCGATTTGGGTCTTACAGCTTTGTGTATATTTTAACCCTTATTCTCAAGTGGGCTTTGGCTTGTTTTGGATTTTATATTTTCAGACTTTTATTTTGCATTTATTATTTGTGTTCCTTATTTATCCTTATCAGCGGTTTTTTGGTTTACAGCCTTTTGTATTATTTCAGAATGGATTTTTGGACTTTCAATTAATTGTTTCTGGTTTGTTATTTTCAGCGGTATAACCAAATATTTAGCTAATTTGTTTATACAGCTTTATTGTTTTCATCCTTATTTTAAAATTTGATTTTTGGCATCCTCTGGATTTTTAATTATGAGATTTAAATTTTGCATTATTTTTTTAATGGGGGACGGTTATTTCCATTGGTTTTTGGTTTTGTGTTCGGGTTTTTTGGTTTTCCGTTTATTTTATATTAATCCTTATTGTCAGATGAGATCTTTTGCTTAATTCGGATTTTAAAATATGAGATTTTGGTTTTTTATTTATTATTTATATTATATTTTTAATTCGTTTTTTTGTCTATATATGTTCTTCCTTATTTTTATGAGATTTTTATTTTATTTTTTCCTGTTTTGCTATTTCAGCGGTTTTGGTTTTATTTTCAGCGGTTTTTGGTTTATCAACTTTTTATCTTTTCTCATTGGATTTTTTGATGTCGTCGGATTATCAATTATTGGTTCCTGGTTTGTTATTTTTAGCTGTAAATCCAAATATTAAGCTAATTTGCTTTTCAGCTTTTTTGTTTCCATCCTTGTTTTATTCCTATGGATTTTTAATTATCAGTTTTATTATTGAGTTTTGTTATTTTAATCGGCTTTTGGTTTTATTTTCTGTTTTTTTTTCTTCCCTTTTTGTATTTTTATCCTTATTGTCAGATAAGATTTTGTGCTTCCTTCGGTTTTAAATTATGAGATTTTTTTCATTTGTTATTTTCAATCCTGTTTTTATATTTTAGGCGGTTTTTGGTTGATTTATATTTTGTATTTATTTTTATATTGTAGTTTTTATTCGTTTTTTCGTTTTTACTGATTTTTATATTGTCATCCTTATTTTCAGATGAGATTTTTGTATCCTTCGGATATTTAACTATAAGATTTGTATTTTTCATTTTTTATTTTCAATCCTGTTTTGATATTTTAGGCGGTTTTTGGTTTTATTTTCAGCTCTATTGTTTTTACAGCTTTTTAATATTTTCATCCTCTTTTTGGTGGGATTTTTTTGTTTCATTCGGATTTAAAATTATAAGATTTTTATTTTGCACTTATTATTTTTGACCCTGTTTTGATTTACTTTCAGCGGTTTATAGTTTTAGAGTTTTTTGTATATTTTCATCCTAATTGTCAGGTTGGGTTTTTTTGCCTGCTTTGGATTTTAAATTAACAGATTTTTATTTAGTATTTTTAGCTTTTTGGTAAGCTGTTTTATTTGTTTTTAGTTTTAGCTATTTCATATTTTCGTCCTTATTTTCAGATTGAGATTTTAGCTTTCTTCGTATTTTTATTAATCAGATTTTCATTTTGCTTTTATTTTTTCCTGTTTTGCGGTGTTAAGTTTAATTTTAATTTTTTTGGTTTTATGGCTTTTTGTATATTTTTATCCTTATTTTTAGATGGTCTTTTGGCTTCCAATCAGATTATATTTTGTATTTATTATATTTGATCCTGTTTTGCTTATTTTCAGCGGTTTTTGGTTTATTTTTTAGCCTTTTTGGTTTTATAGCTATCTGTATAGGTTCATCCTTATTTACATCAATATTTTCAGATGGGATTTTCGGCATCCTTTCGATTTTAAATTAGGAGATTTTTAGTTTGCAATTTTTATTTATGTTCCGTTTTTTAAGCTCTTACTTTTTCAGCTTTTTTATATTTTCAACCTTGTTTTTAGATTGGATTTTTTGATTCCTTTGGATTTTTAACTATCAGTTTTATTATTAGGTTTTGTTTTTGTTTTTTGTTTTTTTTTTTGGTTTCCTTTTTTTGTATTTTAATCCTTATTGTCAGATGAGATTTTGTGCCTGTTTTGCTATTTTCAGCGTTTTTTGGTTTTATTTTCAGATCTTTTACTTTTAAAGCTTTAAATGTTTGCATCCTTATTTTTTGGTGGTGTTTTTTTCTTCCTTCGGATTTTTAATTATGAGATTTGTATTGTGCATTTATTATTTTTGATCCTGTTTTATTTATTTTCAGCGGTTTTTGGTTTTACAGCTTTTTGTATATTTCATCCTAATATGTTTATTTGGGATTTTTGCCTGCTTTGGATTTTAAATTATTAGATTTTTATTTTTTATTTTCATACTTTTTGGTTATCTATTTTTAGATTTTGCTACTTTATATCTTCGTCATTATTTTCAGATTGAGATTTTTGCTTTCTTCAAATTTTTATTTATCAGATTTTGATTTTGTATTTATTGTTTTTTCCGTGTTGCGATTTTTAATTTAATTTTTAGTTTTCTTTTTGGTTTTATAGCTTTCTGTATATTATCATTCATATTTTCAGATGGGATTTTTTATTATCAGATTTTTATTTTGCATTTATTAAAAAAAATGAGTAATTAACCAAAAACCGATGAAAACATAAATGCTATTTTCCGCGATTTTTGGTTAATTTTACAGTTACAGTTTTCCAGATTTTTGTATATTTTCATCTATATTTTCAGATGGAAATTTTGGCTTCCATCGGATTTTTAATTACAAGATTTTTATTTTGCAATAATTATTTTTGATCCTGTTTTATTAATTTCAGCGGCTCTTAGTTTTATTTTCAGTTTATTTGATTTTACAGCTCTCTACAGATTTTCATTATAATTTTCAGATTAGATTTTTGCTTCCATCGGATTTTCAATTTTTTTTATCAGATTTATATTTTCCATTTTTTATTTATTGTTTCATTCTTATTTTTAGATGGGATCTTTGGCATACTTCAATTTTTTAATGATCCTATTATATTTGTATTTACTATTTTTGTTCCTGTTTTGCTAATTTTCATCGGTTTCATTATTTTCATTTTTTTTGGTTCAACAACGTTTTGTATATTTTCATCCTTATTTTCATCATTATTGACATCATTATTTTCATCATTATTTTCAGATAGGATTTTTTGCATTTATCGACTTTTAAATAATCAGATTTATTTTGAGTATTTTGATAGATTTTATTATCTCTGGTTTTGAGCAGTCAGCATTCTGTTTATGTTTAACATCGAGCAGTCGGACACTTAAGCCGTTGGCCGTTAGCGTTTCGAATTGCGAACATCTTGCGACCGCATGTGCGCTTTTGCTGGTCCGCCTAAGGCCCGATTGTTTTTGCTCTACGTACGGAAATAGATTTTGACTCATTCGCTCTGCTGAATCTCAAGACAGAGTGTGTATGTCTGTTTTTTCGAATGTGTTTCACCCACATTCTGCATTTACAAATTTCCGATTAGAATATGAAAAGTGAAAGAGAATTCTGAATTGGATTCTTGTTGATCGGCTCTTCGGTTTTATTGAATATTATACCTAGTTCATGGATTATTACCTGCTTCATTGAATTGGAAGAGAAAACAATAAAAAGGGCTACTCTGGGAGAATGTATTTCTTGAATCAATTAGATTTATATTATTGGCTTTATTTTTTATTACTTTATGATTTTTATTAATTTAGGATTTTTATTGGTTGAGAGTGTATTTCTATATACACAGGATCCCGCTGTTGAATTCGAATCAAGAGTTGTGGTAAGTGATCAAATAAATATGACCAAGCCAATTTATTCTTATTTTACCATAAGCTTAATTGAATTCAATTACTTAAGAAATCAAAGAATAATCTCGAGAAAATTTTCGAAAATTTTATTGTGCATTTTCTCGAAATGTTTAGTATATCATCATTATTAAAGCTAATAGTAATTTCAATTATCAGTCTTCTATCTTTTTAAATAATTATTTCAATTATCTATCGAAAAACAGAAAATAATTATAATTTTTTCTTAAAAATCAATAAAAAACGATAGTAAAACTTTGAGAATATTTTCAAGAGAATCGTTATTAAATTCTAAATTATCTCAAAAATGTTTTTTTTTCTAGAAAAATGTGTAACAATATTACAAATATTTTAAAGTGTTATAAATCATTTAAATAATATAGATTTTTGAAGTTAATCTAGAAAAAGATCTGACAATATTACAAGTTAATTATTATGTGATCCATTATTTAAATAAATAAATTTCATAATTTTTTAAATAAAAAAAAAATAAAAAATCAAAATTAAATATATATCATTAAAAAAACAGAATTTATAAAATAATCGAATTTACTAAAATTGAAAATACCAAATAAAAGATAAATAAATAATAATAAAGTAACAATTTTATCATAAATTAAAAATTTTAAGGATAAAGGATTTAATATTTTTTAAAAAACGGAGAATTTAAAAAATAAAACCAAGAGTTTAGCAAATATAAAGGATATACTTGGATTCAGGATAAAAATTGAAATACATTTTTATCTGTGCACATTTAAAACATATTTTCAACTGTACTAAAATATAGCAGATCGAATTTCTAATCAAATGAGACCAACTTATGGAATAAATATTTTTAAAATATCTCCTTTTTTATTGATTTTTTCAAATACTTAAAATAATTAATTTTTTTTTAAATTTTATGTATACTGAGCACATTTTTAGTTTACTATGTTCAAAAATCGGTTACATTACATAAAACAGTTAAAATAAAGAGTGCTCAAAAAATTACTAGGAAACATAATGTCAAAAAAATAAAAAATGTAACCATTTTTTATTTCGACAATATATTTTTTTAAGGCAATTATTTATTTACGGTAGCAGATTTTTTTTCTATGATAATTTAAGTAGTAAATGTAATATTTGGTTTTAGTGACACAATTTATTCTTGGTAACCTTTATTTGTAGCACCGTTGTTCACAGGAGCTATTTCAAAATGGACACTAACACACTCATTTTATTTACACAAAAAAGCTTTTGATATAATATAAAATATAATTTTATAGTAATTAAAAAATGGACACATATTTTTTTTATAAAATGACAGATTTAATTAAACTCATAAAACACTAAATTACAATTTTATGTTATTTATTAAAATTAGGATATTTTTTGAAGTAAACAAAATATTCACAAAAAAATATTTTAATATGCAAACAGGAAAATTAATCATTGTGAGTTAATATTAGAGCTTTTTAAACACTGAATTTTAGTAAATTAATATTTATAAAAAAATTATACTAACAAAGTATATTAAATTTATTAAAAAATATTCATATTTTTTAAAAATGAGGAAAATAGGGCCGTTTTAATTTATCAAAAAATGCATCTTCAAAATTTTTGCAATAAATATTTTTTTTAGAAAAACTCAGAATTTTAGCAATTTAGAAACTTTTTATATAACAAAAAAGACATACGTATTAAACGATAGAAGAAACCCATTTGAACATATTTTTTAGATTTATTAAAATAATATTTGAAATTAAAAATAAATATATAAATTGATCTTAAAATTGGTGATCATAATAAAAAAATATTCTATCAATCTCTTTACAAAAATAAAAATCTTATCAAAATTACAATCATTGGTAAAATTAATAACATCTGTATAAAAATGCGTTTAGAAAAACTAACACTAACATCCTTATTATTTATTATAAATAAAGATACGAAATGAAATATTAATAAAATAAATAAATTTTACGCATTAAAGAATTTTAAAATGCAAAAATTAAAAATTTTGTGTTAATATCAGATTAAAAACTCTGATATTAACACTCAATTTAATAAACATTTAAGTAAACCAATGCTTATAAAAATTATAAACACAATAAGAATGTTTTGAGAAAAGGAAATTCAGCGTTTGGACTTTAATAAATATGAATTTTAAAAAAATATATATAATTTTAATAAAACTCCCAATTTTTAAAAAAATAATTTATTTTTAGCAAAATAAGAATTCTAGCAAAAATGCATCTTAAAAAATGAACTTATATTTTTAATAAAAACTAGATTGATTTTTATTTAATATACGCACGCAGCTCTCAATTTAGACCTTAACTAAGAATTAATAAATTTAAAATTATCTTATATATATCTTATAAGATGCAGTTTTTTTAATTTTTAAAATTATATTTCAAATTAAAATAAATATATTATTTTTTGTAAAATTAAGTAATCCTAATAATTAAATAAATATTTAAAGCTAACAAAAAAAATTTAAAAAAACACAAATTACGTACAGTTAAAAAAAAACAAAATTTAAAATATTTCTTAAACAATAATTAAAAAAAGCATTTGTAAAACTAATAATATTAGTACAAAATTAAGTTTAGCAAAACTAATAATTGTAGTAATGTAGAAACTAATTATTTAATAAGACCGAGAGATTATATCAAAACTTAAAAATAGCAAAGAATTGGAATTTAAATAAAAAAGAATTTAAGTAATAATACCGAATTTAAGCATGTTATTAAAATAAGATTTTGTGGTAAATACAATATATAAAAAAAATAATGTTTGGAAACTAACTTCAAATTTTATTAAAATAATAATAATTAGGATCAATAAACTTAAGCATTCTTGTAAGATTTTTTTTTTTTTTGATTTTAGATATTCAAGAAGCAAATCTAGTAATTTATCACATCTATTTTACAACTTACACCAAAAAAAGTGTGTAAACAAAGTATTCTTATTTAAATTGATAAATTTAAGAATTATAGCAAAGTTCAGGCAATGCAATGATTAAAATAATATGTCTTTTTTTATTATTTTAATTATAACCAAAATATTTATTAGGTACATCATCATTAGTAAAAAAACACTTTAAAAAATAAATTTAGAATCAATTAAAATATTTATAATATGAATCTAATTATAATATGAATATTTGAATCTCCCAAAAAACGTATTCATTACGCACAAACCATTAAACGCACCTCCCCTCCAATTACCATAAAACAAGTACACTTTCTGTGTATTTAAATTTGTGATAATAAAATATTTATCGATTTTACAGGTATAGATTTATTTACCTGTTGGCTGGCTGCGTTCACTGTCCAAAAATGTATAATTAACGGTGCGAGATGGTTCGCACGTCGTTATACACACATATATAGGTACAGAGCGGAGTGCAAGGCTGCACACACACGCACACGTGCATCTAAAAATGCAAACATATGCAGATACACACACACACACACACAAGCAGACAGGTAGTCAAGCAAAAAGGTCATGCACACAGCAATCAACAGGTTAAACAAAAGTTATATAGGTTTATATATATATATATATATATATATGCCTTCTGGAAGCGATGGATTAACAACACACGAATTTGACGAGTGCACACGTGCAAAAGACAACGGTAACGCATTAACGACTGCGGCATAATGAGTATAGTTTTGTGTGTGTGTGCGTGCGTTTGCGTGCATTGCACGTAGAATTGCAGAATGCAGTCGCAGATGCATTAATTGCAGAGACAATCGAATGAAGGGACATTATGTAATTTTTTGAGCATTGTCAGCGCATTGCAAGTGGAAACAATGCTTTTTTTGGGTTATTGTTTTTTTCGAAAATGCTTAGAACAAAAGAATAGAAAATCTTAGGCATTCACGTAAAACAAACAATATCGATTCAATCACGAAATATTAGACGATTTCTTGGAAAGCGGAAACAATGCAGTTTTTGTGGAGATTATGCATCTATTTTTTGGGAAATTTCTGCTTTTGAATATCTTGAACAATATAACACAAATTCTGAGACATTTACGTAAAATAAATGGATGAATTTATCATTTAAATTGTAGAATTTGATACTTGATTTTACTTTTAAAAATTTCAATAGTATTTTCTTCAATTTATTATAAAAATCGATTGTTTTATCATGTATGTTTATATAAATAATATTTTACTTTAAGTCTAAATATTTATTTTATTTATAATGGTGTTTCTGGAAATGATTTAATACCATTGTGGATATTTCAACAGTTAATGGGAGCAGAGAGGATCATTGAAGAATTTTAATTAATTAAAAAACCTCGAAAATTTCATTTAATTTTTTAAAATTATTGGGAAAGAAAAAAACTTATCCGGGTTCAAGAAAACATGTTTAGTAAGCCTGTTAAAAAAAGGTAAGAAAAAAAGTCCGTCCGTTCAAAAGACCGACTTTTCATATTAAATAAAATAGGTTCAATAAAATATTTAAATCTGCATGTACATTTATTTACAATAAAATCAACCGAAACAGAAAAAGACCGATCAGAGTTATATTTTTGGTAAATAATACAGGCCGGTTAAAACGGTTTATCTAAAATAATAAGTTAAAGAAAAATTAAAAAAACAATCAGTTTAAACCGTTTTTTTTCGACCTGGTTAGGTTTTTCAATCTGGACCAGTTTTTCTGGCTTGATCTTTTTTGTTATATCTTTTAAAATTAAATCACCTCGTAAATTTTAATTAAATTTTTTAATTTTATTCATATACCAGTTTATCGGTCTTGATCGGTTATTCGGTTTGAACAGTTTGCCAGTTCGAACCGGTTTTTCGATCTGGACCGGTTTTTCGATTTCAACCGTTTTTTTTAATCTGGACCTGTGTTTCTGTTTAGACTGGTTTTACAGTTCGAACTGATCGGTTTGGACCAGTTTTTTCGGTCTGGATCGAAATTTTGATCTGGTCCGGTTTTTCGGTTAAATCTTATGAAATTAAATCACCTAGTAAATTTTTTTTTGGAAAAATGAATCAATATTACGGTTTGTACCGGTGTTTTAGTCTGCACAGGTTTTTCAGTCTGGACCTGTCTGTCGTTATAGACTGTTTTTTAAATCCGCACCGTTTTTTTCGGTCTGGAAATGTTTTCAGTTCGAACCAGTTTTTAATCTGGACCGGTTATTCGGTCTTGATCGATTTGTTGCTTAAATCTTATAGAATTAAATCTCCTCGTAAATTTCAATTCAATTTTGGTTTTTATTTTAGGAATAAATGACTCAGTCTGGACCGGTTATTCAGACTAGACTGGTTTATCATTTCGAACCAGTTTTTCGGTCTATACATGTTTTTCGGTCTGAACACGTTTTCCGTTCAAACCGGTTTTTTGATCTAAAAGGGTTTTTTATCTTATAAAATTAAATAACCTCATAAATTTCAATTTTTTTTTTATTCTGACCAAAAACCGTCTGGACTGATGTTTCCAGTTTTTCCTTCCTAACCGAATTTTCTGTCTGGACTGGATTTCCGGACCGGTTTTTGGGTTAAATCTTATAAATTTTATAAATAAATCTTATAAATTTTTATCGTCCGTAAATTTCAATTGCATTTTTATTGGATGAATGACTCGGTTTTACGGTCTGGACCGCTTTGTTGGTATGGACATATTTTTCGGTCTGAACAGGTTTTTAGTTCGAACCGGTTTTACGATCTGGACCGGTTTTTTGATCTGGACCGGTTATTAAATCTGGACCGGTTTCTCGGTTAAATCTTATAAAATTCAATCACCTCTTAAATTTCAATTGAATTTTCTTTTTTTATTAAAAAAATGTCTCGGTTTTACGGTCTGAACCGTTTTTTTTAGTCTAGACCTGTTCATCATTTCGAAACAGTTTTTCAATCTGTACCGGTTTTTAAGTCTAGACCGGTTTTTTCAGTTTGAACCAGCTTTTAGTTCTGGACCAGTTATTCAGTCTAGACCGGTTTGATGGTGTGGACAGGTGTTTTGGTTTGAGCAGCCATTTTTAGTTCGAACAGGTTTTCAGTTTGAACAGAGAACAGTTTTTTCGGCTTAGACCAGTTTTTCAATCTGGACCGGTTTTTCTGTCTTGACCGTTTTTTTTGGTTAAATCTAAAAAAATAAATCACCTAGTAAATTTCAATAAATTATTTTTGGAAAAATAAATTATTTTACGGTTTGGACCGGTGTTTTAGTCTGCACAGGTTTTTCGGTCTGGACCGGTCTGTCGTTTTAGACCGGTTTTCAATCCGCACCGTTTTTTTGGTCTGGACAGGTTTTCAGTTCGAAACGGTTTTTTGATGAGGACCAGTTATTATGTTTTGATCGATTTTTCGGTTAAATCTTATAGAATTTTTCGTAAATTTCAATTTAATTTTTGTTTATATTTTAGGAAAAATTACTTGGTCTGGACCGGTTTTCATTCTAGACCGGTTTATCATTTCGAACCAGTTTTTCGGTCTATACTGGTTTTTCGGTCTGAATGGGTTTTTAGTTCGAATAGGTTTTTAGATCTAAA
>JAAAKO020099149.1:0-21757 GCA_010015015.2 Bolitophila cinerea
TTACCGATTTTTTTTAAATCTCAGCGTTTTTTTTAATCTTCGACGATATTTTTTGGCGACATTTTTAATTTTGGCGACATTTTTAATTTCGATGAACACAATTATACCAACATTATATCGCCTAGTTTTGGGTTTTTGTATCTGAGCGAATTTGAGATCTAAGGATGTTTTTTATCTAGACGTTTTCTTCAATCTGAGCGATTTTTTCGACAAAAGTGTTTCTGGTAGTAGTCTACCTTGGCCGCCGTATATGGCATATCTCGGCGACATTTTATTATACTCTATAGTTTATTGTATAGCTTGACAGCTGGCCGACACAATTTTTGGGGACGAGCAGAGTTTTGAGCCAAGACATCCCAGCCAAACATATTAAATCACAAGCTGGGCAGCACAAATCTCAAATTTATACTATTCCTGCTTCGAAAATTTCGTAATTCGGCCAATCGTAGTACATTCATCACATCCATAGTTTATCCCTTTAATTGTTTTTTTTTATATTGGCCATTTTCTTATCTCGAAGATTATCTTATCTAGGCGATATTATTATCTCGACGATATTCTTATTTCGGTGATATTCTTATCTTGGCGATGTTCTTATCTCGGCGATATCCTTGTATTTTTGGCTATAAGGCGACAACCGCGGCTCTAAATCGTTGATCCCTTACTTCTCCCAGTGACCAGGCAATACCCAGAAAACGGGCACTGATAACCTAACCCAAAGCTCCAGCACGCAGCCACGCATCTGAATCTCATCTATAGTCTGCTCAGCCGGAAGATTAGCTTGGTACAAATAAATCGATATTCTACATCGCCGATGTATCAACACCCATAATTGGGGCCGCTTTTATTAGACACTTCGATTTATTAATTGACCCGAAGCGCTACAGTCCGTAGAGTCTGTATGTTCCATAGGACCAGCAGGCCCGCAGCTATCCGTAAAACTGTTGAATGCTTCAAAACCGTTCGCCGACCTTCTCAACGAATTCTCAACGATCACTCTTGAATGACTACTCCCGGAACACCACCAGCCTCAAGCGTCAAACCTCACATATACGGGTCAACCGATGCAGCGAGGACTGAGTTCGACTTTTTTGAAGAAAGCAGGAATACGTCGACCGTCTAGAAGTAACTGGGAAAGGCCGCACTCCATATGTTGAAGAAGTCGAATGGTTCGTGGTGCCTCTTTGGAGATTACAGGGCACTCACATACCCACCGTACCTCCAATATGTTTCTAATATCCTACGAGATAAGCAACAATTTTCAAAAATCTACCTTCACAAAACCTTTCATCAGGTACCGGGTTTCTCCGGAATATATTCCCAAAACAGCCATTACAACGCCGTTCGGGCTCTTCGAGTTGGCCTCGAAGCAACGCAGCCCATACACGTGGTCACACACGAGGGTTGGACATTCGCCTATATGGACGCCTGCAAACAAACAACCTCGATATCAAAATGCGAGTTTGGGCAGTCAGAGCTAAAATAGAATGTACACATAATAACTCCCAAAGGAATAAAACCACTCCGAGAAAAGGTAACAGCCATCGTTAGCATGCGTTAGCATGCGTTAGCAAGTCGCCAGCAGAATTAGTGTTCAATACTGCGAATCCCGTCCGCGAATTTTTGCAGTGACAATTGCGAACGAACCGAATCTGAGACAGTGGTGCAACAAAGCAAGCTGATGAACAAGATATGGCCAACCGCGACAGCTTGGCATACGAATAGACCAACATTCGTCCACAAATGATGAGCCCAAGTGGGGCGACGATGCTCGTAGTCGAAGTTTCCTAAATTCCGTGTGATTCTTGACAACTTATCCGGCGAAAAGCGGTACTACTACATAAAGGATAGATTGACGGGACATTTAGCTGAGAGTTGTTGTCAGACTTGCCCTTAGGCGACATGCGCCCAAGTCTTTTAATCCACCAGATGGTCCACTTAGCCGGAACCGGCGGTAGAGAGCAAGTACTTCGTGATCTTTGGTCCACACGACTCCCACCACACGCTCAAGCCACCATCGCGATGGTGGCTTCAAGTGGATCGACAGCATTTTTCTTCCGCATTCATCAGAGGAAGACAGCAGCAATATACACCGTACGATCTCGATCAATCGCCGCCGATCCAGTAGGCCCGCACGAAGAGTATCCGACGAGGACAACGAATGCTGCTACCACACGTTTAATATGGTTCCCGCGCATGTTTGTGTCGCGTAGCTCCTGTCGATTTAAGCGCTCCGGTGGGGTTGCCTCGGTGGTGCCAAAATGACACAACGAGACGTTCCAGAGATAGGCGAAATCTCATGAACCGCGTCCATTTTTTGCCCGCGCGCGTGACTAAACAAATAACAGCTACCTGGGGTTCCTGGTCGATTCAAGGAGGCTGACGTATCAGTCATGCGACAACGTCATCCGCACGGTTCCAGTCTGTTTTTACTGTCAACGGATCCCCTATTAAAGTGTATGGTGTAACATGGCTCAAGCTGATACTAGGGCTTTGCCGCAAATTTACATGGGTTTTCTTCATCGCCAATGTATCATCGCCAATTATTGGAGCCAATTGCTTACGCCAATTCGACCTCTCCATCGACTTGAAACGGTATAGACTTATTGACAAACACAACGAAACTAGAAACTATCTGTGCGATAGGACCTTCGGGTCCCAAACTATCAGTCAATTGTTTTTTGCACAACCACACCGTTTGCCGACCTGCTCCAAGAATTTGCCTCAATCACACGCCTAATGCTATCTGGGTCCAACAACAACATCTAACGTCATTTATCGCATCAAGCGCAAAGGACAACCGGGTCAAGGCAGAATTCGATTTCCAATGAAAATAGGAATTATTCGGAATTGTAGTATTAACTGGTATTAACTGGGCCCTCCTGCGAGTTCAGACAGACGGAGCTTAAATTCCTGGAACATCTGAATACACGAAATGGAATTACACCGCTCCCAGATAAGACCTTATTATTAAAGTTTTGTGGCCATGAGCAATTGCTATAGGAAATTTATCGCTCATGCGATGGAGACACAAGCTGCCCTCTTAGACATGATCACAGCGAACAAGAAGAACGACTGCACTCCTCTGGTATGGGACACGAAAACACGTTTCAAAAATGCTGGAACGAACTCGCGAAGGGGATCGACGGGTATCTCCCCCAGCAAGAAAGGCCCAGCTTTCGGTGTGTACCGAAATCGCATTGTCATTTCTGCCCATTATTCTGGTAGAACTTCGAACAGATCACAAAAACGGACATCATCACCGGCAGAACTCGTTTGTGGCTCAGCATTACGAATGCCAATCAGTCTATTTGGTAAACTGGGACAACACGAGTTGTTACCAAGGCTGGCTATGGCTCTTTTACCAACTCGAAAATCGCCCAATGCTATTAGACGCACACTTCCAGAATGGCGAGGCTATCGCGGACGCCGCTCAATAGATCGATATCCATTTCGATGTCGGTGGCTCTGTTATAGACTGGGAAGAGGCTGAGTAAATAATAATTATTGATAAACTCGTATGGGCGATTAGTCCTTTTCGCCATTCAAGTTGCCAGGTGAAGACGAGATTTTTCCTGCTGTTCTTCCGAAGAGTCTAGAGGTAATCAAAAATCCTCTCAGTAAAATATTTAGGGGTGTTTGGCTTGGGTTTACATGCCGGAGTTCTGGACGAATGTTCGCGTCGTATTTATTCCAAAACCAGTGCAGACGTCTTATGTAACTACAAAGTCATTTAGACCTATCAGCATGACCTCGTTCTTCCTTAAGTCTATCGAGCGCATAATTGACAGATTTATCAGAGACGAGGTCTGGACTGAATTCCCATTGCAAGGAAAACAGCACGCTTGCCAAACAGGAAAGTCTGTGGAATCTGCATTGCATATGTTAGTGTCGAAGGCGGAGAAATCTTTGAACGATAAGGAAATGCCCCTAGGAACTTTCCTTGACATCGAGGGTGCATTTAGTAACGTATCCTTTGAGTCCGTTCAGAACGCTTGCTTATCTCACCACGTCGGTCCGACGGTTACTGGATGGATTGACTCTATGCTTAAGCACAGGATTGTCCACTATGATACGGGGGGTGAAATTGTTAAAGTCTTGGCTAAAAGAGGCACTCCTCAAGGCGGGGTTCTCCCTCCCTTGTTACGGAGAATGGTTTTCAATGATCTCATTGTTATACTCAATGAGAGAGGCTTCTATACCCTTGCTTATGCCGATGACATAACGGTTATCATCTCAGGTATATACGCTAGTGTAACATACTATGCGATCTGATGCAGAATGCTCTGAACACTATCTCTATTGTGTGACAAACTTGGTCTTTATGTTAACCCCGGAAAGACCGAATCCATACGTTTTACACGGAAGAACAGGATTAATGGTATTTGGACCAATCTTTCAATTCGGAGTTTGGCTTTTGTGCCCTGTGGCCTCGAGGGTAACAAAAATATCACGATGTTTTCCTGCAAACTATCTATGTAAAAAAGGTAGAAAGAAAATTCGAAAAGGATGAGGAACAATGCAAAAAGGGTCCACTAGATTGGTCGATGTTTTAGAATTTGTATATACCAATAAACTGCACTCTAACAGTTTTTTTTAATTTTAATTTATGTTGATTTGATTTTTTTTTAGAGATGATCAAACCAAAAAAATTTATATATATTTGAAGAAAATGTTTTCCTGTCAATGGATGCGATGTTTTTAAGAAAATTTAGGGATTTTTCCTATATCTCCACACAAAACGATTTGTTTTAAAAAAATACTTATTTATAAAACAGCTATGGAATATCTTCAAATTTAATAAATTATACTGATTATTTTTTTTAAGGAAGGTGATTTTTTTTTTTTTGGGAATCAGAATAAAAAATCATCTATTCAGCTATGACTGACCTTTCGCATTGCAAAAATGCGGTAAACCAACAAGATATTGCAATAAAAAACATATTTTTAAATCCAACGAAGATGAACTTTATTTCCGTTAAATTCTGGAACGCTCTATTTGTACAATATATACACAATGTATAAACTCCTGAGAATCGACGCATATAAATTATAAACTCAAAAAAGCCCGTACCAAAAAAAACGCCTCTCGATCCGCTTCAGTTCACATGTGGCTCGCGCATGCGCATTTAGTCTCTTGATATATTATCGTTCGCGAGCTCTAGATAATAAATTTAGTATATAAATCCGAACGATTTGATTTTGGCCTCTGCAAAACACATGTTAACCATCATTTAGTTTACGTGCTTGTGATGGTGTAACTTATATGAAATAAAGTATATGTATAACTATTTATATATCTATTGTATAGGGTTAGTCATAGCGCAAAAGGCGTCATCGTCTTGTCTTGGCGGTGACTTCGGTGTGGCGACTCAACGATGCGCGCGCAGTGTTAATAAATGGGTGCGTAGTGAAGAAAACAATTTCAGCAAAATGAAGAAGCGCAGAAAGAAATCGCCGCGTATTTTGTTTGAATTGCCAGTGCGGTTATTCACATAGTTTTTATTATATATATATAAATAGTAAAACGATTCAGATCAAGATGAATAATAGCTTTTTTATGTGCACAGCCATTTTTTTTATGAATATATGAGTGTTTTATTAAGTATCGAGTGCATGCAGGTTATAAATGGAGAAATAGAAAGAGAGAGGCAACAATATTATTTATGAACAAAAAAATTAAAACAAAAATGCACACATTAAATTGAAAATAAAATACGAAAAACAAATTATTGCACTCTCTGTTTTTATTTGAAAAATAAACACGTTTTTGTTAATTCGATCTAAACGAAAAGCAGCCAATACCACTTACTATGTTCATCATCATATTTTCCGCCAGATACTAAAATTTTTGAAGGCACCCGAAAAAGAAAAGGTTTAATATGTTGGTATGTTTGTTTATATTGTTTTAAGGGAAGAATAGTATATAGTTAAAGAAATTATTATAAAGATGTTGTTGTTGTAGTTGTTTGTAGTTGTTGCTTATATTGGCTAGAAATATTATATATTCATTGTGAACAATAAATATAATTGATTAATTGTGAATTGTTTCATTTAAATTAAATATATTATGTAGAATTTCGTATAATAATTGTAGTGTTGGAATTTGTTTGTGTTGTTTTTAATGTTGTATAAAAACAAAATAAAATGAAAATAAAATGTTCGTATAGATGTAAAGATTTATTGATAAGCAATATTATATTCTTTAAATTGTCATATTTATTAAATGAAAAATATTTTAAAATCCATTTCAAACACTCGCTTTTATAAAGTATTTTTTTTAACGTGGAAATCAAACTCAAAACGGAAAATTCGTTTAAATTAAGTGTCTTGATTATTTTTATTTCGACCGAAATAAAAAAAAATATTTTAATGGAAAAAATGATAAAAAAACGTATCTAATAGATAATAAATTAAGGTCCATCTTTCCTATCCCAATAGATTGAAAGGGTTTTGGATGGTAAATATTTTTTGTAATTTTTTACTGATATTTTATAAAATATTCAAACTATTTGGATTTTCTTAAAAATGAGTGTCTGTGTTTTATTAAAACATTTCCAATATTTTAAAATGTTATGTTCATTAATAAATAATCAAATAATATTGCAAATGCATCTTTTTGCTGTTGTGAATTATTTAAATGTATATACGAGTGGCCGCGCGAGTGTTTAAAATAAATATAAAATTAAGTGCAATTTAAAAGGTATTATCTATATAACGGCAATGCACACACACGATTAAAACATTCAGACAACACTTTTTATTGCTAAAATAACATATCATAATATAATCAATTATTTGGCGCCTTGATTCAGAGCGCTCGTTTTCTGTTAAACGGTTATACAATAATAGAGTTATAACGTACGATTAAAGCAGGATTATTTACGCGACACATTTATATCATACATTATTTATATATGTATATTATTTTAGTATAGTAGTTGATCAAGGTCTGTGATGTTATCAATGTCATTTAAATTTACAATTAATCGAAATATTGCAAATGATTATCGTTGATCGACGCTTTAGTGGCGTTTTGAGGTCGCGCAGGAAAAATATTGTTATCTATGTTGTATATGTACCGTTATTTTTGCACTGCTTTTTTATTAGTTACAAGTTCTTAGATTTATTTTTATTATATAGTTTTTTTTTTATAATTCGACACTACACTATTTCTAGAGATTAAAAGATAATTAATAATTTTAATATTAATATTTCGTTTTTATTTGCTAATTTTCGGCCTTAGGACTTGGTTGACTAGTCTATGAATGTAAGGGGTGTTTTAATTAAGGGTATACTGCAGGATATGTGATATAACACTTTGAGATATATGCTTTTTTAACAAAAGATTTAAAAAAATGTTTATTTATTAAATATGTATTTGTTTAAACAATATTTTTTAATAAACTTAAAATGAAACGACAATTTGCTTAACATATTGGCAAAGCACCGAAATAAAAAATGGAATCTGTTAAAAACACAGATACAAGTCGTGTCGAAATATCGTCTAAATTTAAAGAAATCTTGTTTTCAATTTTAATTTTCAAATTAGCAAATAAAATAATTTAAAGTCCATTTTTGATCGTACATTTTTTTATATTCAATTTTGAAAATTTATTTTATAGAAATCAATAATATTTTAAAATATTTTATTTAAAAAATTTAATTTAAATTAAAATATGAATAATTAATAATGATTGGGTTTAATTTAAAGGCGTTCTAAATTATTTTAAAAAGAATTAAATTGAAAGTGATCAACATATGTTTATTAAATAAAGTTTTGAATTACGATTTATCAAAAACGTGAGATATTACCAAGCAAAGTGCATTTTGAATATTTTTTTTAATAAATAGCTGATCAAAATTTTTTTAATGATTAACCAATTTATTTGATTTACATCTTATAATCGTTCAAACATATATTTTGTGATTTATATTACCTAATAGTTTTATTTTTTTACTTATTATTAAATTTAATTGCCACCAAATAATATATTTTTTAATTGTAATCATAATTTAAACTAGAAAAATGAAATATTAGAGTAAATTTACACTTTAAACACTATTTTGCAATAAAATTTAATTCACTGGCAATATTTTTTTATAATTATTTATTTTATAGAGATCATTAAGAAAATTTGGTGGAAATAGCATTTTTGTGCTTTTTTACTTTTTGAAGATCAAATAAAAATGAATCCTGCATACTCCATTAAAACACCCTTTTACATTTTTGAAATTGTTAGGTGGTATATTTTGAATCTAGTTTTATACACTATTGTTGTTTTAGTTTGACAGTAGAAATATCGATTAAAAATGGTAAAAACTGTATTTTATGTCAAGGGTATTTTTTTCTATTTATTCCATTTTAATATATTTGTTGGGGGACGGGGGATCGTCTCACAGAGACTAGTCCGGCACGTAGGTCACCAGAAGAACCCATTGTACTATAATCAATATTTTTTAATAATTTTATTATATACATTTTTTACCATTTTCTACGACAATTTCATTCTCAAACAATTATTACCCTGCACCATTAAATTGTTACAAACAAAAATCTAATCTATAGTTTACAAAATCCTCGATTGAAAAAAATAATTCTTTGTAAATTACAACTACTATCCAATACGAATTAATCTCTAACTTCTAAGTTATTTGTTCTCGTTTTAAATTCCAATAATATTATTCATTTAATTCAATATTAATGTGTATTTTTAATAAACCGCATAGCTATTTAACTAAAAAAATATTATTTGGATTAACTTTTGCCAGCCGTGGTTTAATTAATGTTAAACGTTGGCCTACACTGTTGGCATTTAGGAAACAGGTGCGTGTGTACTTACAGCGTCGTCCGTCCGTGATGACCTGCTCACAGTCACCGGTCAGCTGGGTTATGGGACACTTGAAAAGGGCTCCCGATCGATTTGTCTTCGGCTGGTAGTTCTGACCTAAGGGCGCGCCAACCAGTAGCCTGCGAAAAGAAACAATAAAAAAACGTTAATAAAATTCAAAGAGTATTTACAAGATATAAATCCACATCTGTTGCGAATCGAATGGTGAGCGCTCAAGGTAATTGCAAGTAACATTATTTATGTATGTACTATATAATGTATTGTATAGTGCAATTGCATGAGAATGATCATTACAGAAAGCGATGTATGCGGTCGCACACACACATTCGCATTTATTTTTTAATACGTGCATTTTGTATATAGTATATAGTATACATGTAATAATATAAATAATTGCATGTTATTATGCATGGTAAACGGTCGTTCGTCGTAAACGTCTAATTTATTACAGACTGATGTATCCGAGGCGGCCGCCGCGCCGCCGCTGCGGTTTGACGGCGTCGGCTCGCCTAGCGGATAGTCGGTGTACTTATGGTAGAATAGTTGTTGTTGCAATTATGCGTTTACGCGCTCGCCTACAATAATTCAATCATTTGAAATGAAGAAATGAACCCTAGGCGTATCTAATGACTATATGAATTATGATCAACATATGGAAGTGTGCGATTTGTATAATGTAATATTGTATATATGTATATATATAATTAAATTATATTGTTTTGTATTTATTTTTATTTGATCATCTTTGATAATGACTGATATGTATTAGTCTCGTAGTTTAATAGTTAAAATTAATAATAAGTAATATAATCATTGGATTTCTCAAAAAGATACATCTTTCTTCTTATCCCCGATCTGGAGAATATTTGTATTCTGCGAAAACCCAAAGGAATCACAGATTCCACTTAAAATCAAGTATCCCTTTTCATCCAGTTCGATCATATATTTCAAAGGCACAGCCATTATCCCAAACATTATTCTGATGATACTAATGGTGGGAGGTTTTAAACTAAATCTTGATTTGGAGCTACTTGAAAACTGACTAAATTTTCTGGAAAACTCTGCTAAATCTTTGTGGCGTCTGGTTCTTTAAAATATTTGTTCATAACTCAAGGAATATTTAATTAAATTTTATTACATTTTTTATTTCAGCAAATTAGAGGTGCAATGTGTTATTTGATAAAGTGTTGTGTGGAATAGAAGTAAATAGACGAGTATAGAATCGTTTAGAATTAACATTGAGTGTAATAAATTTCTTTGTCTTGAAATTTTAATATAAGTAAAAAAATAATTTATAACGACCCCAAACGACTGACTTGGGTAGTGTCATTTATTAAATCTATTAAAAAAAATATGTTTTCCAAAATACAATTTGTTTGTTACTATCATGAAAAATTACTATTACCAAGAAAAAATGTGTGTTAATATGAATCAATTTTAGTTAAAATTATAAAAAATAATAAATAATTTTTTGTCACCAAAAAAATGTTTGTTACCAAAATTTATATATTTTATTATTTTTTTAACATAAACATTTTTTAAACATTTTTAATTTATTACATTTTGGTTAATTTCTGTATATCTAAAAACATTACTAAAACTAAAAACATATTATTATATATCTATTTCTAATTTATTATTAATAATTTTTAAATTGTATGAATTATATATTTTTTTAAATTGAAAAATACCATTTTGACCCTGCATTTTTACTTGTATTTGATGTGATGATGTCATTCCTTGGCCAACTGTGCTATGGATTCATAATAGCTGCAGCATTTGAAATTGCTCAACAATTCTCAAAACAACTTTAGCTTTTAATTGACCAAATGCTTCTATTAAACTGCAGAATTTGAATATGCTGTTTTAAAACTCCTAATGAGAAACAGCATTCAATTATGCTGTTATCCCGCAGTTTTCCAACACCAGACCCAGGTCGAAATGCTTCGTGGCTTGTTGGATGTTGCAATCCATCCAAAAGCATAATCACATTGGTGTCAGCGTTTAATACGAATGCAATAATATTTTGCAACAATCAGCACCTACATCATTGTCTATAAACTGTATATCTTTAAAATATTTTAGAATTATTTATATATAATAATACGTACTATATATTACATAGTACATAGTACATACTACAATGTACCGTTTCACGAAAACAACATAAATGCATTACTAGGACCGCGCTGTGCTGCCTGCGCTGTTCTGACACCAATGTTGCAGTTTTTCACTCTGTGCGTCCAACGCTCGAATACCTTCCGTTCACTTGCGCGTGCGTGTGCAACAGTGTAACCGGTAAAAAGGTGCACACACACACACGCACGCACTCACACGCGATGTGTCGAAGATGTGTGTGTGTGTGTGTTTGTGTGCCCATGCCCACCGCCACTCCGCCTGGCGCGCTGCTTGCATATGTTGTTCACTTTAATCTCTCCAGCTTGTTCAACCTGTCTGCCTACGCATCCGCACGGAGCATACACACGCGGTGCGGCGGGCGCATACGCGTGCGACAGCACAAGGAAACCTTAAGAAAAAAAACACAACAACAACAACAACAACACAGATGCATTATGTATTCGCGCATGTACGTTTGTGTGTACGTACCACTAGAGACGAGAGTGTGTACACGGTATGTAGGCATTCGTCGCGTTTGTGTTTACATACATAACATATTTCCATGCATATATTATGTATAGTTATATATAGTATATATATTTTAATCTTGTAGTTTTTAGTGTGAGTGTGAGTTTATCTTGGGCGGCCCTTTTCGATAAATTTTATATTTGTCTGTTAAAACAAAGTGTTGTCTCTAAGACTATCGCACGGCAAAAATGCAGCTATATGATTTATGGATCTTCGGCTTTTAACATTAAATAAATTATAATAATATTATTTTAGAGTGCAGCACAAAGCACGTGATATGCCTATTTGTAGAAAAAACATATGTTTATCTTTGAGTTTAGAATAAAGGTGATTCTTGTTACTCCAGTGTGTGTGTGTGTATGTGTGAATGCAAACTAGCATAAGTAGTTATCCTAATAAATTTGTTAAGCTATGTTTTCACGGTTGGAAGGTCGTCCAATAATGGAAGGTTAGCCAACTGCTGCCAATTATCTACTAATAAGTTGCTAACAATAAAATGTCTGCCAACGATAAATTGGTAGTTTACACGATTGTCAGAAAACCCTCCAATTATATTGGCAGATCGCGACCATCCAATGGCCTGCCTGTGGCATTTTCCGTGCAAAGGGTTAAGCAGTTATGATTTTTAGATATGTTGTTTTTTTATTGTAATCCAAATAACTATGTCCCGACCCTCATTCCTGGTATTGATGGGCCCGTTTCTATTAATGACTTTAGCATGGTGATCGTTTTCAATATTGTCTTCCAAAGATTGTTTGCGCTCTAAAGGTCTGCGCGGGCCTAATTTTGGCAACACGACCCGACCAGAGACCGTTTTTTTAAATCGACTCAACCTGCAAGATTGGTGCCCCCCAATCCCCTCAGATAGGAAACCCTGATTTTTTTGGGGCATTCGATTGACCATTTTTTGACCACAACTTTGATCACAACTTTGATCACCCTCGCGTCAAAAGTAAAAGAATTTAAAAAAAAAATGGACCTCAAATGGTCATCAACAACTTTGATTGACTACCCTCGCTTCAAAAATTTTTTTTTTTCGGGATATTTTTTGAACCGAGGGTGATCAATCAAAGTTTTTGATGGTCATTTATGGTCTAAAAATGGTCAATCGAATGTCCCAAAAAAAAAACAGTTTCCTATCTGGGGTTTAAAAACGTGAAAACGAGAAGTTGGCCCCCGAATTTATTTTTGGAATAAATTTTGAACCGAGGGTGGCCAATCAAAGTTTTTGTTTTTATGATTTGGGAGGGCCAGGTTCACGGATTGGCAGAGGTCTGTTAATTTCATTGGTAGACAGCGACCTGCCAATGGTCGGCCAATAATTTTCTTCAAACGTTGGCAGACAAAAATTGTCCGTTTAAACGGTTGTCCAAAAAGTGCAGCCAATTTTTCGTCCAATATTGACTGACTTTCCAACCGTGTGAACAAAGCTTTACATACGACTCAAATTAATTGTACGCGTGCCCGCAACTCGCAACCCGGTATATGGTATAATTGTATATATATACATAATATATATTACAATATATACAGAAAAATGCAGCATGCACTGATAAATCATTTTTGCCGTGCTGGCCATCGCCGCCGTTGTCGTCTTATGGATGAGGTGTGAGCATTTAACGAACTGGCGTGTAAGGAATGTCTGTATATAGCAATCAGGTTCACCGCAGAGGTTCCCAGACTACATAAATCGATGCGTGGCAGCCGCCAGATTGTGTGTGTGTGTCTGTGTTTGTGTGTGGGACGTGCTAATGTTCGTGTGGTGACATTGCATGTGAAAATTTCGCAAATGGGCAGGCAGTCGCGGTCGTGGTGAGACGCAAACACAAGCGCATTGAAGGCATATGGGCAGGGCATCAGCGCACCTCGCAGTGGAGCACACTGCAATTTTAAAATTAGTATTCACATCGATATTTTTCACCTCTGACACAGAGGTTTCTCGAATTGTTCTCTGAAACAATGTTCAACATGAAATGTTAGCTTTGAAATCTTCCGATTTATTTCTTCTAGAGTTTCGCAAAGTCTACATTAACCCACCTACGCGGAATCAAATTGCACGGTTCTGCAATCTGTATATAAGACTCCTGTCAGCGCAATTATGGGGCACTACTGTATATATTATTTATGTGAGGCTCAAAACCGGAACCTATCTAAATCTGTATATATATATAAATGTCTTTCAAAAGTCACCACGCACATACAATAAAATTGCGCGCAAATTTACGCGAACGCAAACGACATAGAAAACTATAATCTGTACACGGAAATGTTACGCGAGCGCGCCTAAAGTTTATCGCGTTTTCAGCGTTGGCATAGAATATATACTATTTATAAAATAATGAGCATCTACAAATAATATACTATGTATAATGTATATATATACATATATATACTGTATACATATTGTATAGTTTGTTGAGAACTGTGCCAAATGCGAGCGGTATCCTGAAAAGCATATATCGCACTTGCAAACATATTTATTCTAATCTACATATTCGGCACATAAAATTGCAGAATTGATTAGCACTGCTCACTTGCGTAATATTTTCGGAAGCGTATAGTTGGACATATTTTGTGGGTGAAAGGAGTTTTCGCTTTTTAGAATAGCACTTTAGTGAATAACATTTTAGTTCTTAACATACCCGGAATTATCTTATTTTAAGATCCTCTGATAATGATAATAACCTCCAAGCAATTAATATTTCCACGAACAAAATATCTTCCATTTGCATTTGTGATATTTACATATTCGCGCCGGTGAATAAAAGCTTAACGTGTAATAGTCCACTTACCGATATAATGCTTTAAATTTCATTATTGGAAGAATTCCTTCAAAGAACATTAAACTTTGCTAAATCTAGTTTTTCGATACCATTTTGTTTATAAACATATTTGCTTGATTTGAATATGCCTAAATCAAATTACATTTACTGATTTTCAGAAATAGATAGTACACGGAAATAATTTCCACAGTAAAATCCATTGTTTATGGGTAAATCTAATTATATTAGGCGTTGAAATGGCTCCTACCGCAAATGATTCAATATTTTAAAAGAATTGATTTAGTTGAGTTAAATTCATTGAACTAAATCAATTCGTTAGCAATTGTTCCAATATGTTTTTAGTTGAATATAATATTGTTTCAATATTTTATTAATCTAATTAATGCAACTAAATCAATTCTTTCGTATTTGATCCAATGTTTTTTTAATTGAATTCATTACGAAATCAGTTCGTCCGCAATTGATTCAATATTTAAAAGTTTTTTTTAAATAACCAGGACGGGATCGTCAAAAGTTGTGAGTTTGAACATGAGTGAGTTTTGACTCACCGACTTCTCACTTCTTTTAATTTTTTAAGGCATATGAGTTTGACATATCAGTTTTACTAATCTCATTCGTGAGTTTGAAACTCACCGATAAAATGTCAGTGAATTGCTTTGTGAGTTTAAGCATTTTTTTATTTTTTAATGACAAGTTTTGTCCTGAAAATAAACATAAGGAAGGTCTTTTAGAAGCGCGAGAAGCGTTATAAAAAAACAAAAAAAATATCTTTATTCTGTTCTATGGGAACTTGCGTAGGTAAGGTTTTGCACCTGACAGGTTCGGCGCCAGTTCCCTTTCGGGAACGCCTCACTTTCCCACTTGCCCAGGCTCCGACTCAGCGGATTGGGCCGGGTTCACGCAAGTTACAAAAAAATCGTTTAAACAAAAAAACATAAAAAGGACAATGACTTTGGGTTGAACGCGCAAAAACACGTCAGCTCAACCCAGCTGCCAAAACAAGAGTGGCAAAAACACATCTACCAAAAAAATACACAGTATAATTCATCAATTGCTAACATTTTACGATCTGGGATATTCTAAAGTAACTTATTGACCATATACAAATGGAAAAGTTTTTTCAGCTGTGCATTTGAATCTTAATTTTTCATAACCTGCAAATATTTTGAGGTTAGGATTACAAAAATTTAGTATATGTATATAATGCCCAAATACATGCGCAAAGATCCGAATGAGTAAAAATGAAATCAATTTTATAGAATTCTTGTTTTTTTGCAGTCATAGATATTATTTTTATGTAAATAAATATAAGAAAAGGTATTATATTTTTAATCACTTGATTGAAATAATCCGCAGAATACCCAGGATTCCTAGATTGAATCTTTAATATACTTCAATACTTTTTCGAACATTTTTAGGGTTCTTCTGTATATAGTGCATTGGAAACAAAGGCAGTATATTTCAGGCCTTTCAGGGAACTCCGTTAAATTTAATGTGCATAGTGCATTTCATCAATTTAATTTCAAACGTTGATTTATTTTAGCCTGAAATGACGATTTGTTAAAATGTCTGTCCCATAACCAGGTGTAACCCATACCGAAGGCTCTCCCCTAAATATTGTTTTTTTTTTTTAATTATAAGCAATTAATTGTATTGTTTATTTTAAATAATAATTTTAATCGTAATCGAATTCAATTCAACAAATGACATCTAAAAATAAGAAACCTACATGGCATAATTTAAATCTGTGAGTATATGTTGTTCTTGAAGCATATTTTATGTTGTAATCTCTATCGTATATTCATAGAATTGAGTTATGCAAACGTTTGCGCCTTCTTGCTGTCATCGAACTATGAATTTCATGAACTCCATACTCAATATCGAAATGCATTAAACGTCTACATATACATTTCGGATAAAACAATCTAAAAGCTTATATGCATTATTTAATGGCGTGTGCGTCTGACACACCCTTTTCCCTGGTGCATATGAATATATTCTTTTTCTATATATATATATTATCAAATCTGAGTGCCCGCACAAAGTTGTTGTTGTTGTAGTTTTCATTGCAGTGATTTAATTTTGAATGAACACGTGCGATCGGCTGGCGAACACATAGCGCCTTAGCACTAGCCCAACATGCGGTGGGACAGAGTGCTTAACCCAGTTTCGGGATTTGAAAATGTGCACGTTCCTCAGTCGTAACTCGTAGAGTCATTTTGAATACAAGCGGCATTTTAATGTTTATATACACAGTCTTGGAATTGACTTTACGGGTGTGAAGAAAAATGCGCCCGTAAAGTGCAATGTTTTGAAATGCGTTCTTCGGATGTAAACATGCATTTTTTAATGTGGCGTTTATGTAGAATGTGGAGAATGGACAGTTTTATGGCTTGTTTGTTTCATTTTAAGGCGTTGGATTGGAAAACAAATCGTAAATGCTTTTAATTATAAGATTCCATTTAATTATTTACTTTAAAGAGTGCAAATACGGTACGAAGTATGATATTATATGGACTTTAAAAAATCATACCTTATAAAAAATATTGTGCCCAAAAACTTTTTTTCGGTAAAATAAAAAAAAATGTTGTTACCACAAATATATTTTATTACCATTATTTTTTAGCTAAGAAACATTTCATTTTGTTTCAAAAAAAAATTGTGTTTCAAAAATATTTAGTTTTACGTGCATTATTGCATGTGCATGTATCGGGCACACATTTTTATAATAATTAATTAATTTTAAATATTTAATTATACTATTTTAATCATTACAAAAATATAGGTACATTTGAAAACTCAACTAAATCCTTTAGATTAGTAGTGTATTAAAGATAATCCTGCCTTTTGTATTTTAATATTTATAACAAAGTTAAAACCAGGAAACCTGGACATTTTTTGTGTGAGAGACCTTCTTCTGAACAAAAGGACAGATCACTCTAATCCGGGACAATCCCAAACAAATAATTATAATGGAGCAAAAAGATTATATTTGGGATCACATACACTAAATCTACATTATTGATTTTAAATGTGTGAAACCACGAACTGGCCAATCATCGGAATAGAGATTTGCGGGAATTTGGTTGAACTAAAGAATAGCTTATTATCCAAAAAAGTACACAATTGTTGGAGTAGCGTTCGTGTTGTTCGAATATAAACATCTTTTTCATCCCAATATCTATATATTTAAAAATGATGCAAATTGTAAACTGTCCTATTAAAATGTCTACATTTATATCTAATAATGGCTATAAGATATATAGCCATTATTAGATATAGGGCGAGCAGAATTTAAAGGCCAATCATTCTCCGCCATCCCAATTTAGAACAATTTAGTAGAAAAGTATGGCGTAAGAAATAAACCAAGTAATGTTAGATTTTTTTTTTTACGCCAGTAAATAAAAAGTAATAAAGGTTTATTTTAGCAGATTTAACAATGGCGCTTACGGCCATACACCTAGATATAGATGTGGGGCAATTTACAATTTGCACCATTTTTAAATAATGGCCACAATAGGGTGGCCGATATATGAGGCGCTATAACCAATTTTAATCGGGCCGTCCTAAAATTTACTCAAAGAATTTAAATAGTGAAATTTTATGTTTAAATATAACCCTCGACCACAAGGTGTTGGAGCTGGATGTTGGTGTATGTGAAGTGGGGTTAGGTTAATGCCACCCACGATGCTGAAGGATATTGCGTACCAAAAAACTAGCGAAGTTTGTCAGTGGAAGGATACCGAGACGGATGTTGAAATTGAACACCTCTGGACGTATGGAAGCTACTACGTTCATCGTTTGCGGAGTCGGGAATCGACCGTGAAGTAAAGGCCTTGACAGAGCTGACAAGCATCCGACTTTGCCGATTGAAATTCGATGGACGACTGCACTGATGCGTCGGTCAAACTGGATGACAGAGTCGCAGCACTGCTTATGTTGGGAAAACTCGCAAGCGAATACCAGCCATTTGTTATGGGATTCTCAGCAAGTGGCACGATGGTGAGTGAGGCGAACGTCAAATTATCGCTTTGGAACCTTGTGCCGAAAATGAGTCAAAACAGCTGTTGAACAGCCTTTTTTGGCCAGTAGCAGTGGGTCCGCACGAGCGCCTTTGACCAAGAAGGGATCAAGAAAGCAAGTCAAGTGTTTCGATTGCTGCAAATTTAGAAATTATGCGAGAAAATGCCCAAAAAGCAGCGGCGAAGAAGGATCGGAGATTTGCACATACAAAAAGATGAAATTTGTCCTTGAAAAAGTATTGAAAATTTGACCAAAAAAAGATAAAATACCCAATTAAAACTTAAAAAAGATGTTTTTTTTGTAAAAAAACTTCCCAAAAAGAAGATTACCTTACCTAACAATAACAAAAATCATACCGTGAGTGGAAGATTTTGTGACTATAGAAATGATAAAAAATATTACTTAAAAAGGAAGATATGTATATATTTGAAACTTACAAATCGACCGTATAATTCGCTAGAGATTTACATAGCATCCACAATAACCTTTGAGACGAATCACCATCAAAAAAGGCTTTATTTTGTATATATATATATATATATATTTCTTTTTGCATATTTTTAAAATGAATAATGTATTATTTATATATATATATATACAAATTTAAACCTTGTGGTCGAAAGTTAAACATAAATGTAAAATTTTGAAAAAGTCCACAAATTATGTTAATTTATTAAAGTAGATTAGGGGGGCGGCCCGAAAATTATTTACGGTTGAAGTAGGCACCATTTATAATTATAACCATTTATAACCATTTATAACCATTTATAACCATTTATAACTAATATATTATATCCAATTATTATTACTGGACTTGTGCATAGTGTAAACTGTAAAGTGTAAACACTATGTATGAAATCAACATTTGACCAGTTTTTTATATGTTTACTACTTCTGACCATAAGTGTCAATCCGGCATTTTCTATTTTCATGAACAAAAATTGTATTATGATGTAAAATTGAAAAAAATTGTCAAATGCAAACTTTTGGAAAAATAAGTCCAAATACAATATAATTCCGACATAACATCTCCATTAAAAACCTAATGATCTGATTGTGGGAAAAAATCCTCAAAGAGTCCCACAATTACAGCATAAAGGGCACGTATATTCAAACACATTTGCGTATAAACAGTTTAACTGTCAGAGTATTATTTCCAGTACAAACACACATATACAAATCAATCAGCGCCCATTAAATCTCGCCAGCGCCCTTCAAAGTTTGCATTAACGCGCGCGTGCATCCGAAGGCGGACGCGCAAAGTACAATAAATAAAATAATGCAATTTTATGTTTGTATGCGTTTTGCGGTGCAATTAATGTTTGCGAAAACAAATACAATATGCGAACTCTGCACGAACTGTCAGGTTTTGACAGTTAAGCGTGTATATATACACAAAGCCGCATTGCAACCATTGTGTGTATGTGTGCATTTGTGCGACGATGAGAACACCAAGCAGAGGCGCGCATGCGCGTGAGAATTGCAATCGTGTGGCTGCGGGCGAACCCCGTGCGCAAAAGCGCTATAAACATGTTTTGGATGTGGCTTTGGCGTGTAGATTTGTTGTTGGGTTCACAGCTTTAAAATTGTGTGTTCACATTCATACATACAGGCATACATTCACGCGGATGTTCATATAAATGTTTATGCCCAAGTAGGAGACATTAAATTCATTTCGACGCACACACGACGAACATAAAATAACGAACGTGAAAGAAAAACGCGCGCCGTGCTAAAATTCGCGCTGCGAATAAGACTTTGCTTTTGTACATTATCGTCTGGGCAAAATCTGAAGGCGCTCCGTTTCGAAACATATTTTATGTTATGTGTTTATATATATAATATTGTTTTTATTATACATTAGTATACACGAAATACTAACCACAGGCAAATGGTGTACATAAATTCAAGCAGGCACACAACACACAAGAGAATTGGACAATTTGTTTACGCGTCAGTGCACGTTTGCTTTTTTTATTTGTCGATCCATTGTTACAGAGCAGAGAGCCGAGAGTCTTCTTGTGCACGCACACATATGCACAAAAGCACATCAACATGAAAAACGAAAACACAAATTTTCCTTTCTTGTTTATCGTATTAAAAAGATTGTCTGTATTTAAGTACCGGCCACGCCAGCGCAATATGTTAATAACAGTGCACGCCCTGTGCGCCGCCACTGCAAAACACATTAATTAGCGCACGCATTTGGTGACAGCGGTGAACCCGCGCTCTTGCGATATGACAGTTCTATATAGAACGTGTGCGCTCACGTATTTGTGAGTTAATTTGCCTAATTAGACACGCGCGGCTCAACGAGACTTGTTTGCAGATCGCGTGTGTGTCATCCAAGAAAAAAATCCTGTCACAAACAAATTCGTTTAAAGTAATTAAATCAGAAAAATGGAATTACGCACGCTGTGACACACGCACACGCACACATATGCACTCACATAATTATTTATATATATATATTAAACGCTCGGGCGCCACCTCGTTCCTATGCTCCATTTATGTCATTCGCACGCGTAATGATTAAATACGACATGCTATATAATGTTTAATTTATATACATATACTATACGTAATGTGTATAATATATTGTTGTATATATATTACAACAACAAACTGGGACGCATCTTTTTAGCAAAATTCTAGCGTCGAGCAAATTTGCATAGATGGTAATTTCTGTACTCGTTATGTGCGCGCAATGCGAGTTGCTGTGTGTTTACATGTGAAATTAAATTGAACACTATGCTCGTTTACCTATACTATATCATACATATATATATACAAATGTAATTCATACAGTAGCGAAAATGAAAACTGAAAATCCAAAAACATGTTCAGATAAAGTTGGGATCAATAGAACTTAACATTTACTAATGTCTTTACGATATCCAATCGATCTAATTATTGGCTCATAGACTGCTATCTGAGGAAATACACTATACTTATTTTGAATTTAGTTGAAAGTTCCGTTTCTATGTTTTTTTTCTTTAAGAAGAAGTTAAAGGAAATATATAGCAATTTATTCTTTCAAGTGGTTACGATCGACGAAAATTATTTCAGAAAACTTGTTTGGGATAAATAAACAAGTTTCAACCAAAAACTAAAAACTGGTATTATGAAGAGCAAAAATATTAAAATTTATATGAATTTTTTTTTTTTTTTTTGTAAAGAACATTTTATTTACCTTTGTTTCAGAAAATAATAATGCTTATTTTTGGGTCTGCTAGATAAAACTACAATTAACCGAATCACAATTAACCGAATCACAATTAGTCGACACACGATTAACTGTACTACGAATTTGTATAGTTTTTAGGCTTCTATACCAGCGTAGCTAATATGAGAAGCCTTATAATCCCGCGATGTTCGTCCGTCATCTAGTATCAGGGCCCAAACCTTACGTCCTAGAGAATTGAAATTTGAAACACAGCTAGGTGTAAAAGA
>JAAAKO020099260.1:0-21755 GCA_010015015.2 Bolitophila cinerea
CATTACCTAATTTTTTAATTACTATCTACTAAAAATTATTTGGATCTCGTAATAGGCCATTTGGGATAGATATAACCAAATTTTCAAAAATAAGTTTTTGCTCCGGAAAACTCCGGCGTAATGAAATATAAAAAAAATCCGGGATGCAATTTTTCTTTTCTTTTATACCTAGCTGTGTTTCAAATTTCAAATCTCTAGGACGTAAAGTTTGGGTTCTGATACTAGATGACGGACGGACGGACAGACGGACAACGCGGGATTATAAGGCTTCTCATATTAGCTACGCTGGTATAGAAGCCTAAAAATCAAATACAAATGTGCTCATAAAAATAAAAAGGGAATCGCGCATATTTAAAAAACAGCATCTTTTTTTAAGGTCAGGTTTTTCCTAGGTGAACACTGCTTTTTAGTTTTATTCTGTGCATATTTATTTTATTTTATGTTTACATTTTGTTTTAGGGAACATTTTTTTGGTGAACAATTTATTTAACACCTTAAATATAGGTTAAAATAAATCATTACTTTAAAAAAAACTTGTCCTCAATTTGTTTTACCATGAATAAAAAAAAAATGTTAAGAAAAGATGTGAGTTTCCACTAATAAAATTTTAGTAACAATAAAACAACTGTTAATTAGCAAAAATAAATTGATGTATTTAGTTAGGTACATTTGTTTGGGCATAAAAATGTTTTTTGTGACAGGCAATCCTTCCCAAAACAAATTGAGTTTTTATTTATTTGAAAAATATTCACCGAGTAATAGCCCCAAAATAAAGTATCCAATCCACAAACATTTTTATACAAATGTTTGACAAATATATTCCATAACAAAGTATCCCGAAATATTTCAACATATATTTTTGTTAAAAATATAAATTAATTATTTTTACATTCAATTTATGATATATACTTATTACAAAACACCACATAATGTGTAATATATAAAACAAAATCTAAAATTCCACCCCAAAACAATTCTGGTAAGCATTTTTAGTATACAAACTTCGGCGTTCAACTTTTATTGTCAGTTCATATATGTTGCGCATTGTTAGATTTGATTTTGTTTTTTTTTTATAAAAATGGCGCAAAGCGCAAAAAAGCGCGTGGCAGCGCGCTAAAATAATTTAATTTACCAGTGAATGGAAAGAAAAAAAGGTGGAATGCTTCGCAAAAAAACAAGCAAAATACTAGCATAAAACAAGCAAAAGACTAGAAAAACCTTGAATTTTATTTACCTATATATAATAAAAATCATGATGTTGGCTTTTACCCCTAACGGCCTTAAAAAACACCCCATAAAGTTTACTTTTGCGTCAAATCCAATTTTGGGATTCAAATGTTTGGGCATAGAATGTATACATTTTTGTTTGTTTAAAATTTATGCAATATAGTTATGGCATCAATTTTACGGTAATATTATTGGACATTTTGTTATGAGATTAATTTCTTTAGAAACCACAATTGTTTTTGGGTGAATTGTATTTCAAATTAAATAAAAAATCGTGATTTTATTATTTTGGGGTAATTTGTTTTGGCTTATTTTGCCATGGCATTTTTTTTGGGATTAAATGTCATGGTTTTATATTTTGTTGGACAAATTACCTGCCTTCACATTAATAATTTACTTTGGGTACAATATTTTTTGCGGCCAATTTAGTTTTTTGGTCAATTTTTTTTAGCAGTTATTAAATAACATAAACAGTAATAATACAATTATATACCGTGCTTTTTGTTGCGTGTTTTTTGTGTTATAAACATTATTTTGTACATACGTTCTTTGGAGATACGTGGATTTATTTTTTTGATGCATGATGCTCCCCTAATTTATATTATTATATGTTTCTAAAATTCAATGAGCAATATTATTATAATTACTCCATTTTTTGTTTGAAGTTAAAACTATTAGCAGTCCTCATCAATATATATACATACTTAAAATCCCATCCCACCTATCGCTTTCCATGTACGCATTTTCTATTTATATCGTTTATTCCGTCTAATAAAAAAATACGTTCGCTCAAACTAAGGCAAATGAAGCTCTATGGACTATCCAGCGAATATTTTGCATAACATTTACCAAAAACCTTGATCGGACGACGAACAAATCGGTGACAACAACGGCACCTACAGCGGCTGGAAGGACCATTGATTTAAAGAAGACAACGATGTTCTCCACAAAAATGCATGATCGATAGTGTTGTTTTTGTCATTTTGTTAATGCCTTTACCACACAAATACTCTCCCTACCACACAACCATACACACAAACACGACCACATGATGTGCCTATGCTATAAATACAGTTATTTAATGTGTTTCTATTTTGCTGTAAGTCTTTATTTTTTGTACATATTTATTTAAGAAGTTCTGATATACGTCATTTGTTTTTTGTATTTTTTAAAACAAATAATGTTGTATACTTTTGTAGTGTTAGTTATAGAATTTAAAAGTTATTGATTTTGTATTTCTTAATAGGCTGACCAAATCTGCTACTCCGTGTTATGTGTGTTCTCGTACATGGCTGCCAAACACGAACAGAAAAAGAATCCAAAAGCAGTTGCTCAAAAGAATCAGCCAACCAATTCTTCGCTGCATCGGCCCTCAAGTTCTCACCAACAAAAAACTCACCACTTACCGTCGCAACAACAACACACCACACAGCAAAAGACACAAGTGATAATCAAGCAAAGCGTGCAGCCCCAAAAACCTATGGTTACCACTACCACAGTACAGCCTCAATCACAGCCCATCCGATCAACACCATCTCCTGTGACCAATACTACAACACGATCCATTCAATCGGTTGCATCCACCACACCACCACTGTCAACCGTTACCGATCAGCCAAAAGGAAAACTACCCCAACTTCCTCCTCGCGTTCAATCACAGGGTTCTGTGACCCGTGGCCCACCACCAGCCATTCCGCCTCGTGCCAATATTCCACCACCTACGCGCTCCGGATCTGTCCAAGTTTCGTCTACTTCAAATGTGCAGCGAAGCAATCTTGTGCGTCAAGCGTCCGCAAACTCAATGCAACCACAGTGCACTCCACAGCCGCCGCCAAAGTTTGTCATACCGCAACGACAAAACTCTAGAGCTTCCTTGGGTCGTACGAACTCTGTCAGTGGTCCGAGCGGAGGAAATGGTGGCGGTGCTGCTGGAGGATCTCCTCAGCTAGCACGACGCCACTGACAGCGGCACCACTCAATTCCTTTCTTCAACGACACATCTTCTGTCGTGTGTTCTCCCTACTGCTTGCCATGGAAATAGATGTGTGTGCAACAAAGAGATTTATAAAGTTAAATAATATTATACAAAATTAGACATCTAAATCTAAACTATGAAGCTGATCAAAATGGGGTAGTGTTAAAGCAGATTCAAAATAAATTGAATGACAAAGGCGGAACATGACTCCACGCACAACTTAAAGTGACAGTTGGCTTCTCGTTTTCTTTCTGACATTCCCTCTTTATTAATTTCTTTGGTGGTGCAAAATGAAATATTTTGCAAAACATATCAAGTTTGCGGGGCCGCTGCAACAGTATTGAATATTAAAAAATAACGGAAATGAATATAAAAAATAAATAAACACATTTCACAATATAAACTGGCAATACTTTAGTAATAGTTGTATAATTATTTGAATATACATAACAATATAACATATATTTATCATAACAACACTTAAGTTTTTGTATAAAATTAATTTATTAATATTTTTCTTTTAGTTTTTGAAATCTCTATTGAAAACACTAAATATTATGTATAAACCTATAAAAAATATGTGTATTCGCTAGAGAGAATATAGTTTTTAATAAATTATACTATATATTATATTGAAAATTTAATTGTACATTTGTTAACTGGTTAAATGTTTATAATTTATCACAAATTATATGTAAACGTGTATATTGAATTTATCCTCTATGTGTGCGTCATCGTTACAAATATTAGGAAATAAAGATCTAAAAAAAAATATGGGTTCTTTTTAATTATTTAATTTGAAGTATAGTATATTACAAATGTGAACTATCAAAATCGCATTATTTTACTTGTATTCTTACGAATTATATATTGTCGGTCTCAACCACAAAAAAAATACAAAAAGATAATAGTAAAGTATAGTAACATGCATTAACCTTTAGCGAATTATCGCCTCACAACAACAATAACATTATTGTTGATGTGAGGCGGTAATTCTTTAAAAAATCAAATGCTTGCTACCCTTAATTATCAGTATTATATATTTCAACAACAAAACGACTTGCTTTTTATGGTAAACCTCTGATTTGAGACAGAAAATATATTATAAGATTTTATTTTCACTGATATATGCATGTGAAACAAAAACTATAGAATGTCGGACTTTTGAACAACGGAATTCAATGCCTGTTTTTTTAACAAATTTGCTGAACACAAGAGAGGTAAACCATTTTTTTTAGTTGTTTTTTAGCTACTATGTCTATTTGAGGATTGCTTTTAAGCGTGTCTTGCTTTGGACCTTGTGTTTTCATCGATCATTGTCTTACGTAATTTGTATTCATGGCCAGGAAAAACGTTCAGGGCTGCTCCTAAAAGCCCTGAACGAGCTTTCTGGCACCTTTAAATAAGTTGAACGTTTTATCCGGAGTAAAATGGAGTCCGGCTCAGATGCTCGAACGTTCAAATGAACGTTTTATGCAAAAGCAGCTCAGATGAGCGAAAAAATGTTTTTTTAAGGGACTTAAGGTCAACTCATCGAACACAGTAGTAGCATTTGATCTACTAAACGTTCAGATTCGAGAACGTTATCTTATCTGGCGCATAAAAAACTCAGAATATTTTTAAAACATTACCTATTCTTATGCGCCAGTCGTGCATTTGACCGTTCGCGTATTTGATCATATGAGCTAAAATGTAGCTAAAATTTTAAATGTTTGATCATTTGAACGTTTGCGCTTGTGAACGTTCACGCATCTGAGCTGTTCCCATAAAATCTGTACGATATGTGACGTTTTTATTTTTGAAACATCAATATGATCTTCAACCCACAGCTTTGGTCACTGGTGCTTTCGTATGCCTGTTAAAGGTCCGCAAACTGTTGGAGCGCATCATTTAATGTTCCCACATTTTCTCCATGATCTGATGTACACCAGAATATCTTAGGTCCACAGTCTATCTGTTGCTTCTAAAACCGGCTGTTGATGGCACAATTTATTCTGTTATTCTTTTTTTAAAAAGGGGCCAAAAGAACCAACATTCAATAGTCGCCAGGAAGTTGTTTTTGATCCTACAATGCTTGGATTAAGGTATGCATCATTTCCAATACCGTATCTCTTTCAAATTTAATTTACTCTGGACTCTGCACTTATATTGACGTCGCCAGATTTTCGTTTGTTGACCTTCAAGTAGAAGAGGTGTAATTTCCGCTACCAGTTGGATTATCTCTTACATGTCCTTTGGTTAAATATCAGATATCATAGAGCCTTACCTTACCGTTTCGCGAACACGCATCAAATGGTTGTATAATAACATTTAAAAAATAATGCTGGGTATGTAAATCATATGTATAATTCAAAATAGTGTGTGTTATATATTATATTAGTTTGATCCATTGTAAGACATTTAAAGTTTAACATGGTTTAAAATAGTTGATCTTAACATCTAACAATATAGAGAATCAATTACTGTTTTACCTTTTTTTGTTATACCAATAATTATGAAACATAATCTACAAAAATCTTTTCTTCAATCGTACCTGAAATCCATTGCCGCTTTTCAGCACCAACTCCGGCGTTGGCCTTACCTCAAAATCATCAACCGGCAAAAATTCAAATGCCCGCAGCAGCTTTGAAATCGATGACTTCAATTCTAGCATTGCAAACTTTTGACCAATACAGTTACGCGGACCTGCACTGAACGCAACATGAGCGAACGGATGTTGATCTGTACTATTTTCCTTTAAAAAACGCGTCGGATCAAATGTCTCGGGATTCGGGTACACGACTGGGTTTCGATGTACCATATATGCAAGCACAGTCACAGAAGTGCCACGTGGCAATGTAACTTGGCCCACTTTAAAGGGTTCCTGTACACTACGACTGTAGAATGGGACTGACGGGTACAATCGCAGTGTTTCCTTAATGATCGCTTCGATGTACGGCATGCTCTCAGACTCTCGTCCTTTTAGCTCAGTGCACTCTTGTAGCGCGTTACGCTGTACGTCCGGATGACGTGAGATCAGATACAGAGCAAATGAGAGTGCAGAGCTTGTGGTATCGTGACCCTCAAACATGAATGTATCAACTTCTTCCTGAATGTTTTTGTCCGTAAGCTTACCACCTTCTTTCTGTGTCAGCAACAGCATATCCAGAAAAGCCAAGCGTCGTTTTGAGAAAATCTCATCCTGATTATCTATTCGACAGTACGAGTATATATGTGGATTATTCTTTAGAATTAATTTATTGAATTATTTGTAAAATTACCATCATTTATTGCAGATAGATCAGTGTTTCCTAGCATGTTTCGACGCAAAGCAATGACACGTCTGGTTTCAGAGTGTAGAACTTTAAGACATTCCCTGAACTTACGACCGGTTGGGCTAATGTTAAACAAAAACGGAATTCTTTGCCATGGAGAAAAGGAGCGTCGATGCAAGATTTTACATAGTCTAATGTATATTTAATGATTAGAGAACGATTAACATAAACTAATGAATAAAACCTACTTTTGAGTGGCTCTTACAAATTCGGAGTCACTGCGCTCCTGGACATGCTTCTTTATTCCCATAGCGGTTTCTGTACAAGAAATCTATCTTAGTATTTTATTATTATATTATTTCAAATATTAAAGAATTACCACAAATAACGTCAAGCGCGAAAAGCGTTACAAATGGATACACATCAACAGGTCGCCCGTCGGCAACTTCTGACAAACAGTTAATCAGAATATCGCAACAATTCTCCATCGGCTCCTTAAATGTTCCTAGAATCTTGAAATGAAAGGCAGGCGTCAAAAGCTTTCGCTTGCGGTGCCAGTCTTCACCACCGTTTGTCAGTAAACCGCGTCCCAGCCAATCACCCACCATTGCGTAATTGGGTGACTTGTGTAGTAGCAAATTGCTACTAAGCACGGTCTATTGAAGACCATATGCATTTGATTATTTTTTTGTATTAGATTTATTTTCAGTATTTTAATATATTACTTTGACATCTTCAGGATCGGTGACAAACACGAACAAGTCCTTGCCGAACCAGATTCGAAACAGTGGTCCGTATTTTGAGCGGGTATTTTTTAGCCAGATTAAAACGTCTATAAAAGTATTTGTTATTGTTTAAAGAATATGTTAATTCGATTTTGAAATTTTTTCAATTTAAAATTATAATATATTTTCGCGTGTTATACGGCGCGGCGATAAGTGCTTTATGGTCTATGTTGTTCCGTCAAACGAGAAAGGTACGGAGTTCAATCCTGACAAACATTCAAACGAGGGCATGACATTTAAAAAGAAGATTTTAGATTTACTATTCGTGGTCTTCCTTCACGGTCTCCTCTGGCACCATGATTTAGAGGAAGAATGTTGATGTTACAAATAATGGTAAATTGATCGAAATTTATAGCTGATATATAAGTTAAGCTTGTCGGATTTTTATAAAATTGAATTGTCTAATTATTCTATTCAATGGCAAATAGTTTGTTGTGGGCCTTTTATAAAAATCATTTTTAAATTTAAAATCCCTTTTGTAAATATATCCTGTTGTGCATTATTTTTTACAGTTTTTTTAGTTTTTGTTTTTCTTCAAATTTGTTAATTCGTTTCACATATTTTTATTATATTTTCAAACAAAATTTCGTAGTCAATTGGAATTTTGAAAATAATGTATTTTGGGAAAGGAGATATAAAAACGTGATTTTTGAATACGGTATTTCATGGCACACGATTTGTATAAATATTTTTTTCTATTTCAAATGATTGAATGTGCTCCTGCGAATCTGGCTTATTCCTTCTTCATCTTCATCCTTTCTTGATATTTTATATTGAAAATGTCTTTTTTTGTGTATTGTGGCAATGATGATATGAGCAGAAGTATAGAAGAACACTTCAGCATCTTCTTCAACCTGCAATTTCGCATAAAATCGAAATTTATGTTTGCTAGACCCGCTCGAATAGGTTTGACACTTTAAAAGATATAGTTATAAAAACACGAAACATAAAAAACAGAAAACAGAAACAGAAACAGAAACGGTTATTAGAAGAAAAAAACAGAATTTCTTATGCAAATATTATATTATGTATAATATTGAATTACACTTTGATTTTTCAAAAATTAGTAGGTTTATATTATGAAATATTCCATTTACAATTTGCGAAGTTACTATCCTTATAACATCCACTTTTTAAATATAAATTATAGAATTATATTTTATTTTAGATTTTGTTGCCTTATTATGATTTTAATGGCCTGCTATGAAATCTCTAATATTAAATAAGTCCTATTTCTATAATAATCCTGATATTAAATACTTATAAGCAAAATAAAAATGACAAAATCCGTAAAAGCCTAAATCACAAAAGACAAAGTCCCAAGAAAAAATAAAATAAATGTTGCGTGCTCTTGCTGGCATTATCAAATAAACCAATTTTATTATTTACTGATTATATCAATACGTTGAATAATTGTACACTAAAAAACATTTGATGTTGTTAGGAAATTCGGATTTTATTTTAAATTTTAATTCAGGATATTGTCTTATAATTATTAATTTTATTTTTCAGTATTTATATATTTTTTTAGCATTTTAAGTTCTGTTTTTTTCAGGATTTCGTCCCGCATTTTTTATTTTAAATAAACTAAAAATAGATACTTACTATCGCGATTTTGAAATATTTCTCCAAATGGAGGCCCCGGTATGGTCCATGAAAACTGAATGCGTTTCTTGAATTCCACTAGCAAAACAGCGTTCTTCAATTGAAAGTAAAGTAGCCCACATATAGCAAACACAATCAGGACAGTCAGCATATTGAAGCATTAATTGTGCCGACGCAATACGACGACGGATGTCTGAAGAAAATTATATACACTCTGTTCGAGTGAGGTCAGTAACCTCTCTATAGCAAATTCACTTTATCGATGCACTCACTGCGACGTAACATTATCGAATGAATGCTTAGTAAATAGTAGTTAGTAGTTTGTATATAGTAAACAATACAATAATGGAACTGCAATATAGAGCATCGTAAATGAGTTATCTCTTATCTTATTGATCGCTTATGTATAAATTATATCAGTGCAGAATGACGAGAGTAAACGCGTACTCACGGTCACGAGCAAAACCGAAATAAACTCGTTCTGAGAGACACGAACTTTAAATACTATATGTAACATGTAATGTAATATTACACATATAAATTTAAACAGAGGTTTATTTTTCTTATAAAACTTAACCATCTCTTTAGCTGGGTCTAAAATGAGACCTAATCTATATCTTGCATTTCAATTAGAAATAAACACAGCTATATATTTTTTTAATACAGTAAATATAAAATAAAAAAAAAATCATATATGCTAACTTTATGTTTCTAACTGAAAGTGATCATACAATACAATTATACCGGTTTAAAAATAATCTATAGATATATGAATTTGTATGCATAGTTGTGTATCAGAATATTTGTATAAGTTTACACGGTGACATTCAATTAGTTTTGAAAATATTTAGCACTATAATCAATTAATCTATAATCAATATTATTATTATTTTCAGTTATGACCCAATTAAATAACATTATATATTTAGGGGAGTTCAAAAGAATAAATATTCAATTTCTTTTACTTCTTGTTTATATATTTACTTTTAATAAATAATGATCATAATTTTCTACTTTTTTGTAGATTGGAGATAACTATACAAGAACGTTCCATCTTATCTTTACGACATGTGTAGTTATAAAGCAAATAGTAATTCCATATTCCGGGTTATCCGGTATATATTGTTGATGCTCTGATAATTTGTAGTTCTACAATAATGAAAGCAGATAATAATCTGAAGAAAATGATTTATAAAGACAATTTGGAGGGTTTTTGGTAAGGGATGGGAAAGGGTTAAAAATCCGATTTTTATTGTTTTTGTCTTTATATTTTCTTGTTTATTTAATATAAACCTGGCATAGTAGCTGAAGTTTGAAGAGGAAAGAGGGCATACAGATGAGATACAAATTTATTGAAAGGGAAAGATGATAATGAATACCAACACAGAAGAATTACTTAGCACATAGCAATATAAAGAGAAAAGTTGATCGGTTAGCGGTAGTTATTAAAGGCCATGAAATTGTAAAATTCGTCGGTATTTCATGTGAAAGAAATCACAGGCCTCAGCTACTTATTAACTTCTTGAAGTTCGGAATATAGCTAGTGTTTTAAAAAAAAAAAACAATATTTTCATACAAAAAATAAATGTTGTACCTAAAATAAATAGTATCTAAACAAATGTACCCAAATACAATATTTTCACCCAAATAGATGAAAAAATATGCCCAAATGAGCTCATTCAAAAAAATTAACTTTTCTTTTGTACAATAATTTAAGGTAAAAACTTTTTTTATGACAAAAATGTTTTTATGCTAATAAACATTTTATCTTGATAATTTTCTTGAATATTTGGCATAACTTAAGTAAGCTCTTTAAAAGTAAAGAAATTATTTTTATCCGTATTCGTTCGTTCCGAAAGGAATTCAGAGACATGGATACCCTGCTCAACTGCAACTGATGCACCAATAAACAACTTGAACTTAAGTTTAAAATTGAAGTATACCTTCACACAAACAACTATACGTTATCTGAAGTTTCAGAACCGAAATGTATGGTTATAACTAATAAGTATTAATCAGAACATATGGGTTTCTTTAGATTTTACACCAAGAGACGGTTCTATACTATAACGTCGTGACAAAACGTCGTGGCCTATAATGTCGTGGTCTAAATCGTCGTGGTCGTATCCAAAAACTTTGAGGCCTAAAACGTCGTAGCCTAAATCGTCGTATCCAAAAACGTCGAAGCCTGAAACGTCGTGACTAATACGTCTTAGCCTAAATCGTCGTGGCCTATAACGTCGTAAACCTATAATAAGTCGTGGTTTAAATCGTCGAGGCCTAAAACGTCATGGCCTAATACTTCGTGGCAATTCTTGTCCCTGAATGATATTCCGTAATTTTGCTAGTCCTTCACTCGTTTTTTGCTACCATTCTGTTTGTTTTTTGCTTCGCAAAAAAAACAAGTGAGACAAGCAATCAATACAAACTTTGGAAATAGTATTCTAATAGCGCCCAACCGTGCGCACTTTCTTTTATTTTATTAAAAACCAAAATTCTGACGAGATACAATTACTTTATTCAAATTCTTTGAGAAACACGACACAATTTCTAAAAATATACATTTATTCAGAAATTCTGGCGCGACACAATTTCGTAACATTTTTTTGTATAAAAACAAAATCTAGAAACAGAATACTATTCTTTAAGATGAAAATAGCAGACAGTGGGAAGTGGAATAGTACTCTATGACCACCATATTTTTTATAAATTTAATTATTTACTTTATCAAAGCCAAATTTCAGAATTTCACATTTATACCATCATAAAAATAGATAGACAATTTATACGATGACGTATTAGTTTTACGACGTATTAGGCCACTACAATTTAGGCTACGGCGTTTTAGTCCAGGACGTTATATGCCACGACGAATTAGGCTACGACGTTTTAAACCACGACGTTGTAAACCATGACTATTTAGGCCACGGCGTATTTGACCACGACGTTTTAGTAACGACGATTTAGACCACGACGTTAAAGGACACGACGTTTTTGTATCACAACGTTTTTAAACTACGATGTTCTAGGCCACGGCGTTTTAGTCACGACGATTTAGGTCATCACCACAAGAGACAGCAGAAACCATTTCTTTTTTAATCTCTTAAATATTTTTTTTATTGTTAAAAACATAAAACACGTATAAATTCTCAATTTTTTATAACTAATCTAATAATAATTATTTTAATTACTTAAAAGTATGTAAAAAATATAATTTTATAATATAACTTTATTTATTTGAAAATAATAATAACATTAAAATTTATAATATGAAGCCAAAAAAAATATTGTTTATTTGTTTTAATTGTAATAATATGCACGATATTCCCAAAATATGGGTTATTTATATTTTTTTTGAAGTTATTTATATAATTTATATTCTCAATATATTATTATAATGCAACAATTAATTTTGCTTTACATATTTGCGACATATGTATTAGGAGGTTTTAAAATTTACAGAATATAATGTTCAATTAAGACGATTTACTAGGAATTTAAAGTAAATGTGTTCGTATGAAAATGTGTATTTATTTGTCTTTTTTTCAACTTGAATTGTACATTAGTTTTGAGTAATATAGATTTTATTTGTTACTGTTGACTGATTCTTTTTATTATATTTATAATATTACCTGATGAATGATTTACAAATTTGATTTTAATACCCAACAACACTTAACAAATGTCTACTGGTATACAATTATGTGGACACGACAATATGCCAAACATAATTGTCATACGAAAATAACCAAGGATATGTTATTTGTGCTTTATAGGGATTACAATAATTGGTTAATTATGCTCAGAATATAATTATTGTCTTGTGTATGTATACATAATACATTCTACGTATACAAACATTTATTCATCAAACCGATGATACTTATGATTATTTTAAATATCTCAACAGGTGTTTGTTTTTATTAACATCATATATATAGTATTTATTTTATTACATAAATTGTACTATTTTGACCTTTCTAAAAATATGTAGAATGAATGAGAATCGAACAAGGTATATTGTATTAGAATACATTTTATCAACATTAACAATGTATGTTTTATCTCTTAACAACAAACTTCAGAAAAAATAAAAAAAATAACTAATTGTAATATTAATATTTTATTATAATATTTTTCCAGGTTATGTACTTGCTTTATCTACACTAGATCATTTGAGATTAAATAAGATTAAAACTATTTTGTGTAATATTATTTTGAACATTATATGTATGTATGTTTAGTATTATATATAATATGTTGCTTATTCTGTAATTCTTATCACAAAGTTTTGGTTTTTTGTTGTTGTTTTTTTGGAAGCGATAGAAGAGAATTGTATATGGAGAGATAAGATTTGTATAGAAAAGATATTTCATTGAAATATTTTATAATATATAATGTAAAAAAGAGTATATATTATTAAATATTTATGTTTTATCTTACCGTAGTTAATTAGTAAGAAATGTATGATTGGTTTTTGTGTTGTTAAATATAAAATATAATACAATTTAATTTATTATTATTACAAAAAATGTATGAAATATTAGATTACAATGTTTGGTTTTAAAATTATAAAACAAATCCTAAGACATAAACGCTGAAAATTTAAAAAAAATGCTTTTTGTAAAAAATACAGATTTATAGTTAAAATTGTAAGTTTAGTAAAGGTTTTGGTCCAAGAAGTGTGATTTCGTACAAAATGTGTGCCTGAATTTGTAACTAACAGTTTAAATTTTTTTAATATAAATTTAATTTCAGTTTTGTTTGTGTGTTTCATTGCATAACTAAAAAAACATTATATATAAAATTCATAGATTATTTTAAAGTCAGAATTGGTTTTGGTTCTATGAAACATCCATTATATTTTTTAAGGCATTCTGTCGGCGTACCGCATGCCACATGGCTACCGGTTTCCGCAACGTGCTAAGCATTTGATTCCAGTGGCGCAGTCCTTTGCCAGTTGTATTGCTGCCAACAATCACGTGTCCGATGGGCAAAACAACGCCTGCTTTATCCGGACTCACAGCTGCGTCTGCATTTACTACGGTCAGACGAATCTGTATGGAGCCCAACATGTACGGTGGTACACTAAAGATCATCGACTCATTATATATGGGACTGCGATCGGTACGGCGCATGCATGTCTTCTTTTTGTATACCTTCTTATCGTCTTTGAGCAGGTATACCTATACAAAATGTAATTAAATGTATTTTGGTAACCCTAAAATCAAATCGGAAACATATACCTTCACGTAGACATTCTGCAGCGTACACTCTTTGGCCTTTTCATCTGATTCCGTTTCCAGCTTTAGATTGCGTGCTTTCACCACGACCACTGTTAGGCGTTCAGCCGTCGGCAGATAACTTAGTGAGAACATCAGTTCACCCCACAGATTATTGTTGTGCCTTGAGTCGGACAGCGACAACCATGTCGTGATTGGACGCGTTACGTCACCGATCTTAAACTCAGCCTCTCCTAGGAGTGTTAGTGTGTTTCCACTGTGGTACAAGTGGAACCAGAGTGATCGTCGTGTGCGCTTCTTGCTTAGCCAGAAACTAAACGTTTCATTGTAGCTGGGACATAGCGAGTTCTTAAAAAGCTTTAAATATTTAAGTTAGTATAAATATTAATTTGGATTAAAATCTAGATTGGAAGAGTATTCACCTTAGTCTGTAGCGCTCCCGTTTCGTCAGGTACAAGGTATATTCGAACAAATGTGTCCAGGGATCCGCTGTTTGGAGGGCAAACTAGCTCTTTGGCTTCCATGACCGTAACGACGAGCTCGATACCCTCGTTGGTCTGTGTGTTCCTACAAGTTGAAGAAAGAAAATGGAATTTATTTTATATTTCTTCATTTACCAAGATTTTTAGTTATAAAAATATATCTCTATAAATATAAATAAATATATATAAATATGCAATACATAATAATAATATGTTATAATTCTTAGAATGAAAACACATTTTTAATTTAGAATTTCTTGAACATGCTCCGACCAGTTTTGTTGTTGAGCTGTTAATGTTGATATTGCGTCAAACTACTTAATTCAGATTTTTGATCCTAACGTTGGTATGATATAAAGCAGGTCTGTCCAACCCAAATCCCATTACGGGCCATTTAAAAGCCTCAAAATTGGTCGCAATAAAACAATAATAAAATAATCAAAAATAGAAAATTAAATTCAAACGAAATATTTTTTTACCTAAATATTAGTCTATATTTGAAGTATTGTTGCATCTTTACCAATTTTCCAATTTGAAAATGAAAAACTTTTAAAATCTCATTAAAAAGTTGCAATTCAGAAATGCATTGTAATTCTATTTATTCCATATGCCAATATCTTTGCTTAAAGTTGTGGTTCGTTATACGGGTAATAACGGTAAATATTTTAGATTGTCGTATTTAGTTATCGACTTTCAAAAAAAAAAAATAATAATAATAATAATAATAATAATAATAATAAAATAAATTATTGTTTAAAAAAACGATTACAATTTTGTATGTGCACGTGTATTTCGGCATTATTTATTGTAGTTGCATTTTTGTATTTATGTTGGTAAATTTGATTGGGCACAAAAATATTTTTTAATGACATTTATTATTTATTTTGATCCCTTTTTTGTAAATATTTTGTTTTTTGGCAAACTTTATTATAAGGCGCCTAAAATAAGCCATAAAAACATCGTTTTAAGCTATTAAAAATACATTATAAACACAAAATGTTGCCCAAAAGAAAAATATAAATTTAAAATCTAATTCACATTTAAATTTTTTTTAAAATAAGAAGTACTTAGAGATAAGCTTTAAATTTCTACATTATAACATAGAATTATAATAAGAACAAGTACATTTATTACTAGTTGAAGTTTGTGCTTAGTTTTTGTTTTCAATAAATAACTAAAATTATCTTAAATTATAAAAATTAAAAAAAAAATATATATATTTAAAATGATATTTTTTATAGAAGAAAACTTCTTTCGATAAAAAAGTAAGCACTAAAAAAGAGCATTTGTACAAAATGAAGCTGAAATATGCAAAATAAGAAAAATAAGCATTTAAATTTAAATAAGTTAAAAAAGCACTAACAAGTGTATGTCTTAAATTGATTGACTTTGTATGAAATGTATTTCTGCCTTACTCAAATGACGATGCGGTTGCCAGACAATAAAAAGCTAGAGCTTTTTTGGTTGCCCTAATAATAATTATTATTTATCTCTAAGTATTAGTTCAAACAACGACAATATAATTTGAAAAGCTTTAAAATACGATTACAAGCTTTTGTAATCAAATTATTTTGTTATTTTTTAGTAATGCAACAAACTCTTGACTTTTTCTTTATTATTTTTTTCCCAATAAATGTTTTTTTAAATCCTTTTTTAATGTATAAAAGAACGCTGTGTGTCCACTGCAAATAAATTAAAGTTCAATATCAAAATCTTAATATAAAAAAGAGCTTATTTTTTTATTAAATTTTTGAAAAAAATGTTTTTAAGTTTTAAATTTACCAAAATTGTTAAAAGATTACGATAATAGAAAAATCATGTCGCAAGCCGTACAATGTATAATTAAAGCCAACAAATAAAATAAAATAAAACCAATAAATTAAATATAAGGTTCAAAACCATGCCAAAATAAATTAACGATGTCCAAATAGACTGTAGACTCAAAAAATGAAGTAATAAAATAAATTGGCCTTCTAAACTGCTTGCGCCTAATGTTTGATTTTTTTAAAGAGAAACACAATATGCACAATATAATATTTTAAGAAAAGTTGATGTTGCAGCAATCGTGACAGATCAGATTACAAAGATGAGGTGACATATAATTGTATTCGAACATAATATCCATGCGGATATTATGTTAGTTTAAAATCCATGAATTTGCAAGATCGGACCTCTTATATCTTTGTAAGGTATCGGTGCGGTTTTTTAATTCGATAGAATGATAAAATCAATAGAGTTTTTCTAAAAATATCTCAATAGGGCAATGTAAAAGCAAATAGACCCTAGGGTCAATGCGGGACAAATAAGTTAAATTCCTTAATTTGGTCTAATCTTTATGACATCTGGCTCGCATATAATAAAAATGTGTACCCAAAACAATAAAATCATAACAGTTCTTACAGAAATTATCTCAATAGGATAATTTCAGAGCCAATTTCATTTTTCGGGAATAAACGAAATTTTCATTCATTCAAAAACATAGGAACGAAAAAGAAAAAAATCTTATTTCGGTTAAATTTTTATGAAATCATGCAAGAATATATATATGTTCCTTAAACGATTAAATCAAAAGAGATTTTACCATAATATCTCAAAGAGATATTCCAAAATATACGAAATTTTAAAGACCCTTTTATGGTCATGCAAAAACATGGGACAAAAAAGTGAAATTTCTTAATTCTATCCAATCTATACATAAAACAATAAAGTAAAGAAGTTTTTAAAACAAATCTTATTGGTATTATTTTAGAGTAAATATGTTTTTTGATTTGTTCGGTTTTCCGATTCGGAAGAAAATACATATCCAGATTTGCAGAATAATCTGCAGAACTATTTGAAACAGTTTACACAAAAAACGAATAAAAGAGCTTTTTTAAGATATAAAATATGTTTTCAACATATTCTTCATTCATATTCTTCAATAGCAATATAAATTACGCACACATAAAAATACACTTGTAATAATAATAATAGATTTAAGTAACTCAATTTCCATAACTAATTGAACGCATAGCAAAAACTAACATCCCAATTAGCAATTGTAATTACATTTCTCTAAAACACTGGTGCAGAGCTTTCAGCTAAAGCACAGTGACAATGCTTTGTGTGTACTCGAAGCTGCTATATTATTATTGATTATACACAATGCGAAATAGTATATTATGTATAAATATATACATGTATAATGTACTATGTACATATACAAATACATATAAAATACATATTTATGTGTGCAATCGCGCGCAGTTTTTTTTCCGTGAGCCACTAGTTGAATATGTTCCGCGCAGCCATGGGGGTTGCACATCAAACACAGTGCACATAATGGTTCGCCCTTAAACTAGACATTGACAAAGTAGTACATGATGTATATTATCTACTCTGTATATAATATATAGTTTTTAGTACTGGTTTATATATTTCTAGCTATACTATATAACACAATGTATTTCACGTACAAAATGGAAATGCGTCGCGGCTTTGATTGGAAAAATCATGTTCATAATTATTTTCTATTTTCGTTTACGTGTGAGTGTGACTGACGCAGGCAATACGGATAAAAACCGACGCATTTCCCGGCTTGGTTTTTTTTAAAACGAATTGTTATACGTGTATTGATGACGATGACAATTCTTTTATTTATATAGACGTCACTCTGACGTGCTATTGTCAATTATAGACAATGACAAAATCTCTATATATTACGTGTTACTTACTTGTCGTACTGCAGTCCAACGCATAGCAGTCCAGTCACAGTGGGCATAGGCACCTCTAGGTCAGCAAGAATCACCGAAGAGTCAGAGTTCACGGAATCACAAGACATGGCACGCTTTAGGTCCACTTCACCCGTATCACTTATGAACGAGCTTTGCGAACCCATCGATTTGGCTAGACTTATATTAGAGTTCTGTCGGGCCAGTGATCGTCCAAACATCCATGTATTCGATCCATTTCGACCGTTCGACCGACCCGAGTACTGCTCCAGCGTTGTCTCAGACAGCGTTTTCTGTAGGCCACCGCCATTGCCATTGCTATGTGTGCCGCCACTGTGAAAAGGATTCGTAGAGTTTGTGATATCACCATCGTTGGAGCTTCTTCGACCCGACGACTGTACTTCTGCAGTGGTGCACACCAACTCTACGACCTCTGTCTCGGACATGGAACGATTTCGAAAGGGTACCTTGAAATCGTTAGTTGTGTCGACGATATCAAATCCGTCTGTGTGTTGAAACAATTCGGCGCAGGTGTCGAGCTTATTAGTGATCGAGCTTTTGGCCACAGCGGGAGCGTTAAAATGAAAATAGTTCGTAGTCAATGCGACAGTTGCAAAGGGATTTGAAATAAGTTTTTCCTGCTCTACTGTGAAAATGGAAGCCGTTTGTGGATTTTCATGCTCAGGTATAGAATTTGAGGAATTCTTGAATGGATTTGTACAAGAGCGAGGACCGTTTGTTATTTTTGCAACTGCGTCTGAGAGATTGATGGGCGTCAATGAGCAAGCCGGACTGGACAGCTGGCGTTTGGTGACTGGGCGTGGTAGGATTGTGCTAGATGGCACAAATGCATCGCAACTGTTTTGTTATACAAATGTTTAAAGAATTATTAGAAGAAATTATATACAATATATCTAGCTAATAGTCTAACACTACCTTTGCTGCTTGATTGGTTTATCTGATGTTTTGTGACGCTGAAGATGTGATCCGGGTGCCGGAGCTGGTCGAAGCGGTTGTGGAGGAATGTCTGGCATGGGTACATTCCACGTGGGTGACGCTAGCGACGTTTGATCAACTTCCTTGAAGTCATGATCGATTGAGTCGAATCGCTTAAAACTTCCCGTAGAACTTAGCAGAATATCGGAACCAGAATGAATCTGTATACAGTAAAATGTAAATTGTTAAATAATTTAAAAAAAGGTTGACCCCCAAACTCACCAAATAGCCATTCGCATTGAAAAGCTTGCTCTTGCTTAAACCAATCTTTTCCTCGTGGTTCGAGTACACCCATGCAGTTGCCTTTGGTCCTAAAAGGCGGTAAACAAGCAGCACCATTAAAAAAACGATTGCGAGAACCACTAGACTAGTGGCAACCGCTAGAATTCCGTCCATGCTAAATCCAGCTGTTTATAAAGCTTGTATGCTAGAAAATAAGTGTCTAAGCAAAACGTCGACTCATTTTAAGTTGGTTTTAGTTGGTTATCCTCGTTCTGAAATAAAATGGAGTATTAGGAAGAAGTTGTTTATATGGATTCGTCTGTTTCGTCAAATATAATATATAATATATAGTTGAGAAGTTAACAAAACACAGTGGCATGCAAGAAAAGAGGAGAGATATTATTGGAGAATTTTACTTGAGACTCGTGAGGTTTAACAGAGATGAGTTTTTAAATTTCTAATAAAATTGTAAGTCTGCAAATACATCTCAAAATGTATTCAAGGAAGAGATCTATACTGATAGTTTTTAGGGAAACACGAGATAATTCTAACCGCAAACAGAATCCAATTCTGAGCCTTTATAAATTTTGCTGTGTTTTTGTTTTTTTTTTAAATATGCTACCACATACTTATTTTCCTGTACTCCACCCTATAGTCTGTCTGTGTATATGCCTAGGAAAGCAATATCCGAAAAGCACCCTTAATTTATATTTGTCATATAGTCGAATAACAGAATTTCACATTCTACGCTTGGTGAACGAATATTTTACCAGCCTCACGTATCATTTATAATTTATATTTATTTATATATACGAAATGCATGGCACGTGGTTAGAATTAATTTTCTCTAGCAGCATGAAAAACTTTACCAAAGCATATTCGTTGGCAAGTACATTAAACATTTTTTTATAATATGTTAAAAATGTTAATATCTACAGTACATACATGTAATACCTATACACTATACAGTTTCATGTAAATTCGTAAATATAATTATGAACATAACTATATGTAAAATATATAATAACATATAGGTTTTCTGCAATTAATAGCTCTACTGATCATTATAACCTCGTACATACACACACGCAAGAGTCAGGTCATACTTGTATACTCGCTAACATGCTTTTATATGCTTCAGGACTCAGGAGAGATGTGCTATTGACTTTTCTGATTATGCATTGACATTCGTGCGCCAGCGTGCAATTAGGCTAATTACATTAGGTGCGAGGATAGCCTCCAGTTTTACAAAATATGTTGTACAAAGTAACGGTAAATTCAGTTAAAATTAATTAGAATGTAGTGGTTGAGGAACCTATATAATATAATTTACAATTTGTATGATACGGTTTGTGTATAAAGAGTAAACAGTAGACCGGAGAATGGAGATTATGCGATGAGCTTTAATTCAGCTTATTTATTTAATGTGTTTATTTTTCTAAATGTATATATATTGACTCATAGGCGGATCCAGAAAATGTTTTGGGGAGGGGTATTATAGTATTAGACTTATTTTTTTAGGGATTTTAATTCTGTTTTTACAAAATTAAGTTTTAGAAAAATCTGTTTTCAAAATTCTTGTTTTTAAAATTTGTTTTTCAAAATTCTGTTATACAAAATTCTGCGTTCCAACTTTAACAACATCAATGCCTGAATATTTTGCAAAATAGGCTATTTTTCAGCTCTTATTTTACTTCTGGCTGTATGTTTCCTGGAATTTATTTCCATTAGAGAGCAAACATTTTTCTATTAAATAAATTTGTATAGAAACAAAATTTAAATTATGTATGGATCAGAGCCGGAATTCGGACGGAGTTCAGTCGGCACATGAAGATATTGATGTACCCATAACCAAATACTAAAAAATATATATAAATTTATATAATAAGAAAATTGAATACATGATTTATGTAATATTTGATTTTTCCTGGGGGAGGAAACGGTACATGTACCCGTGTCCCCTCCCTGGATCCACAAGTGTAATTGACTACTTTATCTATTGTCTTATACAATCAAGACTAAATGCAATGTTTAATAAAACTTGAAAAACAGAGATTAAAAAAAAAACTTAACAATAAAGGTGCCATTAGACGATCTGAGCAAGGCACATATTTCAGCTGTGGAAAATTGTGAAAATATGTGCAAATTTGTCAAATGCATGTTGCCACAGATGACCACTTTACACGGGCTGTACAAACCACATATTTTCGTCTGTCCACAGATGAAAAATATTTGGGCTTGCCACATATGCCACAG
>JAAAKO020099371.1:0-21755 GCA_010015015.2 Bolitophila cinerea
ATGGTTAATAATGTTTTTTTTAGGAATCCATAAGTTTTTATAATTATTGTGTGAATAATAAGATAAATATATTAAAATACTAAATCCAAAGCAAATTGGAAAACCTATTGCAATATATATATCAATATATATTATATAAAAAAAATATATATCTATAATATATTTGTCAATTAAAGTAATTTTAAATAAAATACCAATTCCAATTGCATTTTATTTCAAACACAATTTCGATTCAATTTGTAACGCAATTAGCAAAAACTAAATTAGAAATAAATGTAATTAACGTGAGTTTTTCGAAATATCGATTTTCTGCAAACGAATTTTTTGCTATACAAAAACTACAAAAGTATATATTCATTCACTCACACACACATACAGCGAAAGAAAGCGATATGAAAGGGTTCGATTCAATACAAAAGCAAATCACATACAAATTACTTGAAAGCTCTTCCTTGAGGTCAATTGCGTAGAAATACGATTGGATGTATGCGTGTGTGTGTGGGTGTGTGTGTGTTTGTGTGTGTGTGTGTGTGTGTGCGCGCGCGTTGCGTGTATTTGTGCCCTTTGAGGAATACTTGTGCTAAGTCTTAGCTGACATACCTTTGAACACACAGAACTAATGTACTCATCCTGTGTGCACACCAGGATCAATGCAAATTGTTAGTTGAACAATAATGTTATAATATTAGTGAAATAATAATAATAACAAAGATATTATTTACATTATAATGTATAAATACAATAAATATAATACTAAACAATATAAAACGGTTCATGCGTACTGTACAGGTACAGTACATGCCTAATGCAGGATATATATTATCAAGATCGAATAACTTACCGACGGGCTCTTTGGCAGGCCAACACGTTGTCCACAGGTGGTCAACAGATTGACAAGACACTCACGCACACGACCCTGTGACATCCACGGACGTTTCCAGCCACTGAGCGGTGCTGTGTCCGCCGGCGATAGGCTGGCACTGCGACGCGGTGATACCGGTGTACCGGAATGCGCCAAGTAGATCTGTTGACCCGATCGATGGATGTTTTGGGTTGAGTTTGACTCAGACTTTAGCAAAATGCGCCGACCGATCAAAGGTGTCTGGGATACGTCAAACGTGAACTCCATCGTGCGTCCAGCGAGCTCCTGCGTGAACAAAAAAATATAATCTTTAGTTTCAACAAAATACCTTTGGATTTTATAAAAAATTACTTTTTTGCAAAACACCTCAGAGTCACTGAAACTCCCGTGATAATGATGTGATGTGCCTCCCGGCGATCCTTGCGGAACGACCTGCAGACTCGAGCTTCGAGTCACCACAAGCTTCAAAATTTTTAATGCTTCTTTCCAATAGGAATTCTACAAACAAAGCAAAATCATCAATCGAAACGATCTCAAGCTTTCTCGTTCTGCGATACTCACATCCAAGTACTTTGCGATCACACGCAGCAGATCACCGCTGATTGGCTGTGCCAACGGTGACGACAGATCAATGTAGTGCAGCATACAGTGGATCACATTCAGCACGGGCACCTGAACCTGTTGCAGACCCTTCTCGAGTACCTCGATCAGAAACGCGAGCATATGCAGTCCCATGTGTGCGTACGTATCGTACAGATACTTAACGACGCACTTGGTCCACTGGAAAGATTCCTTGCTGAACGTCTTGCGACTGTACAACGTCATCACGGTGCCGAGATTCTCGAGCTTAGCGCCCAGCTCAGAGGATACCTGCGCAATGTTCTCGGCACTGCGGATGCACACCTCGTTGGCGTCCTCGTAGTGCAACAGCATGTACGGCAGCAGAGCGATCACGTTCATGGGAAAGGCACAGCTTTGGGTGGGATCACAGACCGGAAGACTGTTTGTATTTTAGAAATAGACAGAGGGATTAATTAATTTATTCAGAATTGGTACTAGGAAACAGCTTGCCTGAGCAACGGTGCCAATTGCGAGAGAAGCGTTATGGTTGGCTCGTAGGTGACCGAGTGGGTGCATCCCTTCAGCAGGAGCGCATGCACGCCAGGGTAGCCGGTCCACTTGAGCTGTTGCTGGAGTTTCTCGACTTTATCCCGAGCGTCCGGCCGGTCAAGCGGCAGGCGATGCAACACACGTGACAGAAGACGACATGCTAGCAGGAACTCATGTTCGTAGTCACTCTCAAGCAGCGACACGGCCAACCAGAAAAGCTGTGCCAGAATTGTCATCTTGTCGTCCTGAGACAGAGGCCGATAGAAAAGCGAGAGAGAGACAGCGGTATTGTTAAATATATGTATTGAATAATATTGAAGATAAGAAATCCATTACTTGAGTGGCAGTGTCGCCGAGCAGCTTCAGACTCTGTGCGCTGCGGGATCGCGATAATGATGATGGCCCGAATTTGGTGGAATTGCGCTCGAGCTCAAGGGCAGCGGCTCGGTTTCGTAGTTCGACTGATAATTATAAACAAAAAAACGAATACATTTAGATAAAGATATAAAAAAACAATTTAAGAAGATTTAACAAAAAAAAAAATTGTTTAATTAAAAAAACTTTTAACAAAAAAGAATTTTGAATATTTCATTTTTTAGTATCATTTTTAGAGTAAACATTCGTAAATTACCATTATTGCCGTACCAAAAACAAAATAATCATTATTACCGTAAATATTACAAAATAACCAAAAATTCAACAGCAATAAATTTAAAACATTATTTTTATATATTATTAATTAATATACAAACGTATGTGCTGTTAAATCACCCAAATAAATAAATAAAAAAAGTTACAACAATCCGCTTTAAATCACCGCTTTTATAAATCTGTATATTTAAACAAAACAAGGTGTGAACACAGATAAACATGAACATTTACATGAACCCACCACCCACTCCCTCCCCCACCCATAAAAGCTCAGCGCCTATCAACTCGCATATACACCGCAGCCGTCATGAACACAAACAATCTCGTGATCCATTAAATAATATCTATTTGTGCTAGTCGCAAAAACCGCCTATATATAAAATATTGATTTTTTGCCATTCAAACCATTTATCATGTCACTTTTGTGACTCGATGCATACAGACATATACAGACACACACATACACAAGCAAATCACATGTATATGCATGCAATGATATATTACAGAACATAAATCGGATTGTTTCGACGATATAAACGAAAATGGCACCCAAATCAAGTCTGGCATACGTACACACACAGATAAATACAAACAAGAGTGTGCGCGCGTTTGCCGGAATAGCTTCGGGTGGGCGACGAGCGTGCTTTTGTACAATCCTCTCTCAATACGGTCGACTATACAATGAACATAATACGATTTAGAATCCAAATAAATTTGAGCATTTTTTGCGAGCTCTGGACCAACAACGCTTTTGTTATTATTATACACCGGAACGGTGTAATCTGGTATTTAATTAATCTTGAGTTATACACACACACATATATACATACCCTGTTTCTCGATGGGTGAATTGCTGACCTTCCGTGTGCAATACGACACCGAGTAGCTGGTGCTTCGTGTATGTCCAGCCGTGGCCATGTGACTCGGTGCCAATGGTGCAATTCCAGATGGTGACTTTTTGCCACCCGGCGTTGCCGTTGCACCGTCTTTGTTATTCAGATTCGGTGTACTCTTGAAGATGTCCTTCATAACGTCCAACGGACGAAAGTCTGAATCCAAACTGTCGACGGCCGCCTCTAGCGTGAGCAAAAGCTCCGTAACGTAACCCTAAGGGCAAAATTTAATTATTCTATGTTTTAAAATGAAAATAATTAAATATTGCTCACCTGCATGTCCTCGCCTTGCTCGGCGACCGTTTCGACAAGCCGCGAAAGGATGTCGGACAGCATGCGAGAGTTTATCGGCACGTTCAGTGCACGGAACACCTGCAGACTGCGTCCGGCGTAGTGACGCGACGAGCAACTCAGCCCAAGCTGCAGTGCAGTCTGAGCCCAGCGCTCCGAGATGCGTGTGTGTAGATAACTGTCCGAGTACACCTTTAGAATGTGGCGCAGAAAGCAAGTCAGCTGCTCCGCGGATTTTATGGTCCACACTGTACACAAGACGTATTAAATACACTCATATTACAATATCTATTTTATATATATACCCTTTGCATTGATGTCCTCGTAATTCCAGAGGGGCTGCGAACTTTCTTGCGACAGAAAACGAATTAAACTTTTAATGACGTGTGCTGTGGGCATCGAGGGACCGGGCAGCGGCGTTGCATTCTCTTCGGTAACAATGATGGGCACCTCATTCTGCTCGGTCACTGTGTGCACAACCGCACTGGCTGACAAACTCGGCGCTGTTGTTGTTGCCGCTGGGCCATACAAGTAGCTATCGAACTCCTGGTCTGGTTCTGTGTGGATTGCAAGAAAATCGAGTATATAATTTGCAATTATATTATTTACTGCGTTTATATGCGGTTTGTAGAATTTTAAAAGCTCGAACCTGTGAAATTATGTGTGATAACGGCCAGCTGGGGAATTGCGAGTCCCAGAGCAAGTTTCGAGGTTTCGCTGTTGAGAAGAATGCGTGCCACCATCAGGTGATCGTTATGCTCGGCCAGGACAATCTGTGAATCAGGCAAAATGATTAATTATTTAAAAAAAAAAACAAATTTAAAACTGTTTACAAGTAAATTGAGCAGCAGCTTCTTGCAGTGATCGCGCACAATTGGACGTGAATTGTCCAGACCCAGAAACAGGATGTGCAGCATCAGCGGTACATTCAAGGTCCAGTCCATGTCTGGAATGCCATCGACGACGATATCGGTGAGCAGCATCACGGCCACGTTGCACCGATGGAATCCACTGATCGGTAAACTAATGTCGGGCAGAAATTCGGTTAGCGGAGCAAAGTAGCCACCGTACTCGGGCATCGGCAGTGGATGCGGCGGTAGCGGAGGTTCTGCACGCAGTTCGAAGGACTCTTCTTGTGGGACCTGTAGTAGATGAGATATTTTTTTTTGGATTAAACATATGGTAAATATCTATGATTTGATTTATGTACCTCTGGCTCAACGGGTAGAATGTCCTCTGGTCGCGGTAGTACAGACGGACCGGAAGCCGCTCGGATCTTGTCACTGCCGCGTGGGGGACGGAATCCGGTGGAAAACGACCGCAGGCCACTGTCCGACTTGCAAGTGCTGCGTAGATGGAACATTTTGTTAATTTTTTTTTAAAATAAGGTTCTCAAAACGGGTTTTTGTGGTTTAACTTTAAATTATAAAGAATCTAAATATAAATTACAACAATACTTTATCTGCAGCAATATTAAGGACTATAGACAGAGATTAAAACGTTTACTGGGACCAAAATCGTGCTCATGAGAAGATTTACAAGGTCACTTTAAATTAATACCGATTTCGTATAAGGATCAAAGTCCTTTTCAGAAATCAGTAGAAGGCGTGAAAGCCTAAAAATATATATGAAGAGATATGGGACTGGTGTCTTTCTATTGGCCGAAATCCGATTAGCCAAATCTCAATTGGCCGAATCACGATTGGTCGAATGGTACGATAGGCCAAATGATACGATTGGCTGAATGATACGATTGGCCGAATGGTACGATATGCCGAATGATATGATTGGCTGAATGATACGATTGGCCGAATGATACAATTGCCCAAATCACGGTTTATTTTTTGCTTGTATTGCTTGAAATTCAGCCAATTTTGATTCGGCCAACAACATTCGAAATTTAGCAAATCGAATCATTCGGCCAATCAACAGAAGGTGTGAAAGTTTAATTATATATATGAAGAAATCTAAGACCGGTGTCTCTCGATTGGATTGACCGAAAGCCGATCGGCCGATACTCAATTGGCCAAATTAAGATTGGCCAATTGATACGATTGGTCAAATGATACGATTGCCCAAATGATACGAATTTCAAAATTACAATTTGCCGTATCACGATTGGTTGAATGATACAATTGGCAGAATTATACAATTGCCAAATTAGGTCAATCTTGATCGTGTTCTGGCCAATCGTATCATTCCGCCAATCGTAGAACATTCGTCTACGACACATCATATTGTGTTCTGATATTAGGAAAACTTAAAAAAAGTGTATATTAGGCTCAGGAATGAAGGAACTTTTAACGACAAAGGAAGTTAAACATTGAACGTTATATACTGTGCAAAGTTTATATGGCAAACATTTTGCTTCCATAATAAGGATAATAAATGAATTGGTGCCAAATCTCCAGAAGACTGACATTTCCCCTATTACCCTTAGAAGACTACTTTGTGATAATATATGCTATTTTTGTTAGAAAATTATGGCGCTGTGCAATACAGAGACTTAACGTCAAGAAAAAAATCGTGGCAATAAGTCACAACTGGTTTGTGACTTATTCTCAAGTGATTTAACGACAGGGAAAAACGTGAGAGTAATGCACAAGCAGACTGTGACTTATTATTTAGTGAATTAACGCACAGGCTAACTGTGACTTATTCTCAAGACACTTAACGCCACAAAATATCCTGACAATAAGTCACAGTACGCCTATGCATTGCTCTCTTGATTTTTAGTGGCGTTAAGTCTCTTGAGAATAAGTCAAAGTCGGCTTGTGCATTATCGTCAAAATCGTGAGAGTAATGCACAGACGGAATGTGACGTATTGTCAGGATTTTTCGTGGCGTTAAGACTCTTGAGAATAAGTCACAGTCAGTCTGTGCATTACTCTCACGATTTTTCGTGGCGTTAAGTCTCATGAGAATAAGTCGCAGTCGGTCTGTGCATTATTCTCAGGATTTTCGTGAGAAAAAGTCTCAACTACCTGACGTTAAATCTCATTTTTAAAAACAAAAAAACAACAACAAAACACACGGTGACGATAATGCACAGTCGCTGTGAGATTAATTCTCTTGAGAATAATTCACCACACCGAAAATTACATGTTTTTTTATTAATATGTTGCTTGTTGTAATTTAAAATAATAAAAATTTAAAATATTCTTATAAAGGTTATCTTTGTTTTTACGAGCGGATGCGCTTTTAGAATTCAAATTAACCACACAATATGGACTATTTAAAAGAAGGTCAGTTTTTTGTCTATAGTTTCTTGTCTTTAAATTTTTTTAACCTTTTCCAAAAAAAACATAAAAATCTAACAATTATCAACGTTTTTAAAGCATCAGCCTCAAATCATAGAGGAGCAAAACCGTTTTGTCAAAAAGAAGAGAGATATACAGCACCTGTTCGCAGAGTGGAAGCAGATGGTCGAGACACAGACCAAAACCAGAGTACTTTGGTAATTTTTAACGCTTTACCCGTGAATGTTCATCAGACCAGCTGCTCGTACACGTCACAACAAAACGGCGTTGCAGAGAAAACGAACCAGACTTTGGTTGAGCAGGCCAAATGAATGTTATTTTATGTAGATTTTGGAAAATCAATGTGGGGTGAGGCGATTAACTGGGCTGCTTATGTGACGAATCGAACAATCAATTGAACATTAAGCAAGCGAGTACCAAAAAAGGTCTGGACCGGACTGAAGGTAACATCTACGACATTCGCATATTTGTCATTAAAATGATCGCAGCGAATCAAAAGGGCTGGCGATGCTTTAACAAGTAAATAGTAAACGAAAGAAGTTGCAGTCTATTCACTTATCTAATTTCAACGGAAGAAGTCAAATCTGAGTTCGGCACTGACAAAGATGGTGATGCATCGACTGATCAACCGACTGGCGATTCGGAGATCTAGATTCAGTTGGGGCATTTACCAGAAGCAGACGATACAGATGCTTCAACTACCCCAGGAATATCAGATGACATTGAAGATGCAGACATGACCTATGTCAACGATCTGAATGACGAAGATTTTATTCCAACCCAACCAGAGAGTTCACCAGTTCCTGTCCCACATAAATCAAAACGGTTTGCTAAGATAGTCGGTGATTGTTCTTTGTTGGCGTCTGCATACACCGCTAAATCGGTTGAACCGGAAACCGTGCGCGAAACGATGGAATTGAATGGCTGCAATGAATGAGGAAATGGCAGCCTATGATTAGAATAGTACTTGGAGCATGGTAAAACTTCCACCTAGTCGCAAGGCAATAAAGACCAAAAGTCGGAGCGGATGGTTGTGTTGCTCGATACAAGGCGCCAGACTTGTAGCGAAGGGCTTTTCTTAAAAATAAGGGATCGATTACGTGGAGACTTTCTCGACAGTGGTGCGATACCAATTGATATAAATTTTGTTTGCATTTGCTGGAAGGCATAGAATGAGTATTCATAAAATGGATGCGGTGAACGCATTCTTACAAGGCGACTTAGACGAGGAAATGTATACCAAACCATTTGAGCGGTACGACGACGGCACTGGGCTCAAGTCGGAATACAGTGGAAATATTTTTAGAGATGACCCTGGAGATGATCAAGTCTAAGCTGCGTGCCGCATTCAATATGAATGATCTTGGACGCGCTGAGCAATGTGTCGGGCTTATACCATACACTAAATCAAATATATATCGAGAAGGTGCTCAACCGATTCGGGATGTCAAGGCTGCACCAACGCTTATAGCAACCCGAGCCAAAAGCTGTCAGTCTCGAACTCACGATGGCGAAACTGGACGAGGAGACATCGAGCATTCCCTATCAAGAGGCGGTAGGCAGTCTTTTGTATCTGATGGTTCAGGGAATCAGACCTGACTTCGCTATCGCCGTAAGTAATGTTCAATGCAAAATACGGTGAGACACGTTAGACGGCCGTGAAACGAATCATGCGCTATTTGCGCGGAACAACGGAGTTTTGTATTCTATAACGCTATGGAGGAAGCTAACTGCTAGGCAATCAATCGCTTTATCATCTACTGAAGCGGAATATATGGCGCTTTCGGAGGCAATCAAAGAGGCAATTTGGTTGCGTCAGTTTGTTCGCAAAAGGACGAAACATATCAATGTCCACCATCGCATAATGTCCGGGCAGAATCGGCGATGGGACAATCAATATCCATCAGACCCGTGTCTCAAGTAATCATCCAGCGTGGACTAGCTATTATGGGCATTGGCCAAAAGTGTTTTTTTTTATTTCATTTTTGTCGGAAGGATTTGTTCTCAGATTAGAGTAGTTTAACTTATTTGTACTTACGACTATTGCATTTTTTGAATTGTTTTGTATTTCATATGTAACTTGTAGATAATATGTTTCTGACAGATGAATAACAATAAGGGAGCTTTTGTTCTCTCTCGTCAAAACCGTCCATGAAAACGGATGTGTTGAAGTAAGCCAAATACTTTTATAATTTTATTTCCAACAATCGGATCCAGATTCATCAAGTCATTAAAGTAAAGACACTATCCTACGTTTTCTCCAAGCGCCATCTGTTCTTACAAATTCCAACTAAATAACAAGGGTAACGAAAAAATCATAGACTTTTATATTTAGACACGATAATTATAATTATAATGAACACCTCTCTTCAATCCGAGGCAGTATTGTAGTTTGTATCTTCGTCAACAGATGGCCTTTTTACAAACATATTTTTAAAATTCAAATATTTTAGTATTTTAATTATAAAAAAGCTCGTTAAATAGTAAAGAACATGATAAAATCTTAAAATAGTGTCCACTTAATACATTTTAACCACTAAATACGTGTTCTCACAACATCTCTAAACTATGCTCTTTAAACTCGTCACTTTAAATATAACTCTGACTTTTTTTAAGAAGATGTTCATTAAAAAACATAACAGATAGCTTCATTGTTTTAAATTACCATGTACCAAAAGCATGTTATTAGGCATACAAAAATATTAGATATTAAATTTTTAGGCTTGGATGTATCTTCGTTTTTCTCTGAGAAATATTTGACATTTTGACATTCGATTTTTTCGGCTGTTACGTGCGTTGAAAACATACCATTTTCTTTCAATGTAAATACAACATAAGAATCTTAATCCATCCATAATATTACATATTATGTATATTTGAAACAGCACGACGTTTCAATGCTTACCCTATATGTTTATAGGTCAAACGTGTTTATTGAACCCGGACCCATTGAAGAAATTTCATTAGAGTGTATCGCACGACAAGACGCGACGGGTGATCTTAAATTACTACTCTCCATCTATTTTCATAATATCATAATACATAAATAATATAATATATACATAAGTCAATATAGCGCGAGAGGAAAATGCGCGATAATATTTTGCGATAAATGTAATAACACACAACACGAAAATGCGCGATTGCAATATATTTTGAGTGTATGGGATAATCTCTGGAAAAGCAAGAGCTTTTTTAAAATTTTTTTTAACTTTAATTAGTACATAATGACTGTCGATAGATTTTTCGACAGCTTTTGAACTTACTCCCACTTATCTGATCTAGCTCAAACTTGAAAAATAGACTCGTACGGGAAATAATAAAAAATGGCAAATTAAATTTATGTAGTTTTTGTTTTAATTTTTTTTGTAACCAGTCAAAATGTTTATAAACGAAAAAACCACGCAATATTTTTAGTCAAAAAAACATAACCTAAATTCTCCTATAGAGTATTATTATTCTTGGCGTTCATTGTCGAAGTTCTGCATCGCAGATATTCTTCTCTCGCTAAATACACAGCACCTCCTTATTACATATATAGAATTCTATCAAATAATTGTAAACGAAACTCACCCATTCTTAATCGGATCTTCGCCGCTGTGGCGCTTCGTGTGAATGGTGCCCTTCTCGACGGTGAGCTCCTGAATGCGGGAATCGTGCGCTCCAGCTGCTGGACCTACGTCACACACACAGACGGGGAATTACATTTGCATATAAATGGAGACATTAAAATTGCGTACATTTTTTCGCAAACAATAAAACAGAATACAATAAAAAGAAAAAATACTTACCGTCTGAATGGCTGGACGCCTTTCGCATGCTCGTCAGCCGGTAGAAGGGTGGCGTTTCGGTACGCTCGATTAGGCAATTCAATGTCTCGACCGTTTGCAGTTCGTTCATGAGTTCGTCTAGCAGACGATTGGGGCAGGTGCGAGCCAAATACAGAGCCACTCGTTTAGCCTGTATACAGTAAATATTTATATATATATATATAATAAGATTAATAATATATGTATATATCAGAAAAAGTTTCAAGGCTTACGCAAGGCAATAACTCGTTGGGTGCCATGCCGGAGATGATGACCAAATAGCGTAGGATCACTTTGAGATTGTTTGGCCAGAACTGGCACAGCGAACCCCACAGCTCTTCGATGTCACGCGGATGCGAGTCTGCGAACTGTGGAGAAAAGTATTAGCATATAAAACCACAAGCGCGGGAAAATTGTAGGATTTTCAAATCGTACGCAATTATAAAGTTTTTACGACATCCTCTGCGGCGCAAAGTGATGCAGCTACACGCGAACAAAACGCATTTTGAAAAATAGTTTAGAATCAAATTCGGAATTAAAAATATAAATATATAACCTTATTTTTATAATCTAAAAACAAATAATAGTTTTATACTCTAATTTACGGCATCATTTTAAAAGACTTTTTCTAATTAAGATTATTTAAAAAAACTGTGGACATGATTTTTTTATTAAATTCTAAAAGTCTACAGTTTTCAATTTTTTTTTTCGTTTTCAATAAAATTCGTCCAAAAACATTTTCTCGCAAAACATTTCGTCAAAAAAACTAGTTTTGGTCAAAAAAACATTTTATCGAAAAATATTTCGTCAAAAACATATTTTTTTTGTAACTTCGTTTTGTTTTATTTCAATTGTTTTGTTATGTTTTTATGTTTTTTTTTAAATGTTTTAAACTAAGACAATTCGAAAATCATTTAATCGAAAAACCTTATTTTGTTTTTCTTAAAAAACTAACATAAACACAAAACTTTTGAATATTATAAAAAAAGAAAAAATATATAACAAACAAAAAAACAAAACGGAAATACGAAAAAAAATGTTTTGTGCTTTTTTTTAAGAATATTTTATATAACATTTTTTGACGAAATGTCGTGGAATCGAGCTGGTATACAATTATTATTGTTTAATTCGATTGCCAACTTAATTTTAATTCCAAAATGTGGTGGAAAACAATATCAATATATTATAATCCATATAAAAACAATGTTTTATGTATAAGTATTTAATATTTAGGTAATGTTTTTTGGTATTATTTTCTTGATTTTAATTTTTTGTATACATTTGTTTTAATCCGTGAAAACCTTTGATCAGAGTAATGGGCCAACATAGTAAAAAAACGTCCTTCCTAAATGAACTACCAATTTTGCCCGAAGACGGCTCAACAGTTAAACACATCCAGGCCAGGAGGATATTACAACTCCATGGCCCCTAATCACTTTAAGGGCCTTTCACAATTGCAGAATACAATTTTTTATTCAATATTATATATATTTTATATTTTATATTTATTTATTTTGTGGTTTTCATCGTTTAAGTTGTTCCTTTTAAAAAAACAAAAGACTCTCAATTTAAGATTTAACTCGGGTCCTAGGATTTTCGTAGACACAATTTTGTGTAGATAGCTTTCAATTAAAAAAGCAAAGACAAAATAGCCAATAAATACTAATTATCTAGTGCTATGAGAATCAGAGTTTTAAGCACCTTTGGATGTTTTTTGGGCGTTCCACCGCTTCATCTTTTTATCGAGGCGGAAGCTAGGTCGAAAGGGGCTTTATATCAGCAGATGGTAAAAGTCATCTTCAAATAGTCATGCCTTCATCTGGAACGACACTATAACTGTTAGACCAGAATTTGCAGTGCCGAGAGACTTTGTCATTTCGGGATTTTCGCTTTGATAGGTTTAAATTAAATATTACCGAGAGAAAAATTGGACCCGCTCTCAAAAAATGGGTTTGATCATCGAAAATATTTCTTAGGTGATCTAGAGTAACTTTGGTATTTTAAATCAAGGGTCACTGCCATATGAGGGCTTCTGCCATAATAGGGGCAATTTATGAACTACTTGTTATTTTTGAATATCATAGCTTATTTTAGTACAAATGCTCATTTTCAGTGCATATATTTTTTTATCGAAAAACAAACGATGTTTTAATGGCTTATTTTAGGCGCTTAAAATCATATTTTAGCGCTTATATTTGGTTTCCCTATTAATAACCCATTATTGGAATTTTCAAATGATTGTTTTGATGCATTTCACGTGAAATCAATCAATCATACGTTTCGAAATCATGTTTTATTTGTTTGGATTTATTATTTTAATAAATTATATGCATAAAAATACCCATATCTTAAAAATTTGTAATTCTATAGAAAATAGAATAAAATATAATTATAAACTTTAATGTCATATTAAACATCCGGCAAAAAATTGAGTGTTCTTTTTTGTTTGGATGCTATGTTTTAAATAAACAACATGAATTTTTTTTATTGGCCGTTTAAACTTAAAAAGTAGCTAAAAAATATATTTGTTTTTATTTAAAATATAATGTAATATTAATATAATTAATATAATATAATATAATGTAATATTAAATATCCTGCAAAAACTGAAAGTGTTATTGTCTATTTGGCTGCAGTATTTTTCCAAAAAGTAAACTACATGGATATTTTTATAAACGGCCGTTTAAAATTAAAATTAAAAAATATTTTTTAAGAAATGCATATTTAAAAAAATATATATATATATAAAGTTTAATGTCATATTAAACATTCTGCAAAAAATAAGAAAGTGTCCTTCTTCTTGATTGGTTGCAATAATTTTCCAAAATTTAAACTACATGAATATTTTACAGATTTTATTTTAAATGGCCGTTAAAAAAAAATTAATATTATTTTTAAGAAAATCTTTTTTTTATAAAGTTTAAAGTCATATTAAACATACTGAAAAAAATGTTTCTTCTTTGTTTGGCTGCAATATTTTTTTGTCAAAAAATATACTATATGTTTTTTTTTAAAAGGCACTAAAAATTAAAATGTAATTATAAAAAAGGACTTTTAATTTTGGTTTTAAACATTATTGTCTTAGTCTATAAAAAATAAAGAAAGTATTCATTTTACTAGAAGAGAAACAAACTACAGAACAATTCACTCAAATATTTTTTTTTATTGGCAGTTAAGAATAAAACTGAATTTTAAAAAAGTTTATTTTTTTATTTTTTATCTACAATTTTTTTTAATAAAACTGAATTTTCTGAATTGTATTCAATAGAAACAACTATAACAGACATTAAAAATATTCATCTAGTTTATTTTTTAAAAAAATATTACAGCAAAACAAAAGAACATTATAAATTTTTGGCAGGACGTTTAATATGACATTGGTTTATAAAAAAATGCTGTTTTTAAATTCATGTTTAATTTTTAACGGCCATTAAAAAAAAACTAATAATTTTTTTTTTTTTTTCTTAAAATTACAAATTTTTAAGAAAATCGTTCTGTTAGTTCTTTTAGTATGTTTTTTCAAAACCACGTCACACGTCATTTTTGCGAAATATAATAATCAATATCTCGAAAAGTAATAAATCAAAAGGTATTGGTATTTTTTTGCATATAATCTAATAAAAAAACAAAAACCAAATAAATAAAACCTCATCTGCGGTCTTCATAAAACGATCTGCAACGAATGCATCTTTTTCATTAAAGATAGTATTGTGATTTGCAAAAATAAATAATATACCAAAAACACAAACAAATCGTGTTTTTAAGTTTACTATTTTTAGCTTTACGTATTTTTTAGGTGTTTTTATTTTTTATTTTTCGAAGGTTTGAATTCTTAAATACACTTTTCTGTATGAACAATCTTGGAAAACCTATTTTTTTGATTGATTTTTTGATTGACTATAGTTTATATATAACCTCACTGCATAAACGATACATTTTAAAAATGAAAAATTAAAAACAAAAATATAAAAACAATATGTATAGAACAAGTTTTAAATTAAAAGTAATCAATTTGAATTTCAATTTTCAGACCATATTTTTTTGGTACTCACAACGCTTTTTATTAGTTGATTTATTCAGATTTAGATTTAATTTAATATGGAAATATTTTCCATTGCAAAATCCATAGAATGCCATACTGATTCTTAAATTTAATACTTGTTTCTTTACTGCCAGACTATTTCCGTAAACGAAAACCACAAAATGCGTTTTGTCCATGTGTCTGCAACACTGCTTTTCAATCAAATTCTATGAATTTTGTATAATTTCAGGTAAATTTGCACTTAGTTAGGCGATACAAATAATGCGAATCACTTTCTACTCTGCTAAATAAATTAACAGGAACTCGTCGAGCGCGCTCCGGTTCGCAGAGTAGAAAAATACACACAAAATCGATGTACCGCTTCATGCACCTTTAAAGTCTATAAAATATATTTTAAATTGCATCAGCTGCATTGCAGCTCGCAAACTCTCTTACCTTAGCGGTTATGTAAAATAAGTTATTCAGTATCATTTCGGTGGCTTCTGTGGAACCGGATCCCTCACGTCGTCCGCGTGTGCCACTCGGATCCGGATAATACTAAATAAAATGGAATATATCGAAATAGAGATAAGCGAATTATTTTTAACTGCTGCACATGCATTTTTAATGATTTGCATTCGATGGTAAAGCTATATAATATAGAAGAATATAGAATTTACGTGTATATGACATTATTTACCATAATATAGGACAGTGGTGTTGCAGGCGGTACATTGGCAGCCACCAGTTCCATGTTCTCTAGCCAGGGCAGCAGGCACTGTAACAGCAAAGCACGTACCTCGGCTCGTGCCGTCTGGAATCGATGCGTGATTTCTGAAGATAGATACAAATATCAGGTATACATTTATATATTGCATATAAATAAGGTTCGTTTGAGATCATCCGCAATTCCCTGGATATACGCACGTTCACACACACACACACAGCGAAAAATCTATATTTATTCTATTTTGTAACCACTTTAAGTGTAATTGCAATGCGGCAAGGCGTGGGATATATATATAGGTATATATAGGTATATATAAATATATATTTAACTATTCCGGCCTCTAATTTAACATGTCAAAGGCAACTTTGTAAGTTTTGCAATTAACTTTTGCAAACGATACCGCTTAGATGGAAAGCACACGCACTCACAAAACTTTGTGGTACAACCGCAAAAGCTTGTGCAGAACATGGGCTTTATAAATTCCTAATTATTTGATGTCTTGTAATTTAAACTGAAGAGTTAGTTAAGAGAAGTTATAGTAGTGAATTAGGTTTTGATTTTTTAACGCGAAATCTCATGGTTTTATTTATATTAATAAGGAAAGGATATGGAGAAATGAAGTTTATTATAACTTGTGTATAAATCAATGGCATCCAATTTAGCTTACTCAATATAATTCAATAATGTCCACCAAAAAGTTTAAGAAATAGAGACCAAAAAAAAGGAAAAAAAATCAACAAAAATCACTTCGTTGGAATGACAAACTCAACTACATTCCTAAAAACCTTTAAAAAGTAGTGAGTTTTACTTAAACCCACCTCTTAAGGAGGATTTTCGAAGAAACAATCCCTTCGTTCTAATGTAATATTTAATACTTGAGTATTTAATATAATAATATTTATTTATTGACACTGCGGATTCGAGGATTCCAATCCCAACACAAGTTATTCCTTTTGGCTTTCAATACATTTTTTTTAATTTTAGAAGTATTATAATCAAGTTCAAGAGCTTTTGTGAGTGATTTTTTCGGATCTACCTGTATAATATCAAAGAAGCACTTTTTGAGTTAATTTATTGATAATCTTGCCGGTCCTCGTTCTTTTTTCCTTTCGCTTGTTTGTATTATAATGCGGACTCAATGGATGACTTCATGTACTCCAATCGAGCTGAAACTTAGCCCATTGACTTGTTGCCGGTGACAATGCATTCTTTCATCAGGGGGTTAAGGGTTTTGACCATATTTGGTCAATATGGTCAAAACCCTTAATTAGTCAAAAATAAAAGACAATAGATTAATAATTTAAAAAAAAAACTGCTTCTTTACAGTAAACGCTTTGCATTCAATGAAGTCAATGAAGTTCAATGAAGTCAATTGTTTTCAATTATATGTACGATGATACAAATTTAGAGCTGTTTGTAACATAACGGGATGCCCATAACTGACGCACCAAAAGGTGCCACTTCATTTATTCATATCGAGATAGAAATATATAAAAATATAAGGATATGTATTTTTTAAATCTTTAATTATGGCAACTAGCCGGCGATATGGATTGGCATCCGCCAATGTCGTGATATATGCCATTGAATTGGTAAAACAAATTCGAGAAGTGGCTCTAAACGTTTAAATTTATCAAACGCAACTTTGGGACGTTACGTTTGCAAGCCAGATGAGTGTCTGTCGCCGTAAGGATGACGCCAATTCCTATATATTATGCAATTAACGCTATATTTAACGCTATTCAGAAACACGTTTTGGCAGAATACTTAATTGACTATGCGAAAAAGTTTTATGGTATTACTGACGTTGAATTATTAAAATTGGTATACGTCATGGCTGTCGTTAACAACATTGATGTACCTGCAAGGTGGCACAGCCGGAAATCAGAAAAGTTGTATCGGGGATTTCAAAAACGCAAACCACAACTATCGTTGCGCACTCCTGAGGATGCAGTTTTTCACGCGCCACATCTTTTAACAAAAATAATATATATATATATATGCATATGTTTTATTACAATCTAATAAATTTGTTGAAACGATATCCAGCTTTTGCGGATGGACCACGTATTTTCAATTCGGACGGAACGGCGACTACAACGGTGCATATTGCACCAAAAGTGTGCAAAAAAGTGCATTAAATAGGGTTCACGATCAATCAACAAAGTAACAAGCGGAGAAAAAGGGATTCTGGAATTCTAGTAACAACATGCTGCATCGTAATGCCACTGGTCAATGTCTTCGGACTGCAATGGTTTTTCCACGTGTTTATTTCAAAAATCACATGCTGAATACAGCACCATCAGAAATCATCATATAAAAGCAGAACTCTTTTACTTCACCATTTCTTCTTATCATGGATAACCATAAAAAGCCACCTATAAGTAAAGGTACTAAAAGCTTAGCAAAAGATAATGGAAGATAATGAAGTGATCCTGACATTACCGCCGCATTTTGCAAATAAATTAAAACCATTAGACGTTGGAGATTATAAGGCTTTTAAATTTGCATATAATAATAGTATTGATTCATATATAATGCGTTTTCCTGGAAAACCCTACTATACATGATATTGGTGCTTGTGTCGAAAATGCTTAACAAAAATCGTTAACGGCTAGTAACATAATTGCTGCATTCCGAAAGACTGTTATTTTTACGTTTGACAGAAACCTTTTTGTAGACGACGATTTCCTATCTTCCAGCGTTACTGATCGTACTATCCACCATATAACAGAAAAAGCAAGTTCCTGATACAATATTATTGACACAAGCGCAACGGCAGCAACAGTCAACAAAATTGATTTTAAAATATGATCAACCATCAACATCAGAGGCAGCGGCATCAGATGAATTTATATCACCACAACAATATTGTTGGTATCCTAAAACAAAACTTCGAAAAAATACGCGAATAAGGAGAAAAAGGGTATAAGCCTAATTGCCACAGATACGTCTGGAAATAAATTAACTGAAACAAGAACAATAAAAGAAGAAAAAACAAAAAAAAATCAAACAAGAAGAAATTAGTTAAAAGTTCGTCAGTCAATGAATCAGTTTTCGATAATTTCGATCTAAGCTATGAATTAGAAAACATTTCGACACATCTTCCGGATGTAAACAAAGAGCCAGCTGTCGGAGATTTTGTTTTGGCCCAATTGGTCAAAATAAAACTAAAGTCTATTATGTTGGATAACTAATGAGCGATATAAATTAAAAATGAATATTAAATAAATTACATGAAAAAGGTTAGACCCCAAACTGCAACATTTGTTTTACAGAAAAAACCTGAATTTGGTATTATTTCCCAAAAATATATAAATATGGTTCTGCCACAACCAAGTGTAGGTGGCAAAACTAAAAGACGACTAGCCACTTATTATTTTGAATTGATTTAAGAGATCACAATGTTCATTTTTTTGTATTTATTTGTATTTATCGGATTATTATTTTACGAAATGTTAAATTGACTACACGACTCATTTTTTTTTAAATAATTACTAATATATAGTTGCCTAAATATGTTTTAGAGTTCCATGTCTTCGTGCACTGCTCGACTTTCTCGGAGTTAATTCTAATATAAATTATATAATTATTATTCAAAAGTAAGCGTGATAGATGGCGTTATTATATAACGTGTTTTAGAAAGCATTATTTTTTTAAATTTGTTAACAAAAAAAGAAATTAAAAATATAAATAAACAAAAAAGTTATGATCAAAAGAAGTGCGTCAGTTACGGGAGGTATATCATACTCCAACAATTTACGACATATGCAGAAATTAGGTATTGTAACTAGATAAATATAATCTAGAAACTGATAATTGAAAAGAGAGACATCAGAGAACAAATGTATGTAAAAGAGGTTTTCAAGAGGCATAGGTTGAAAATAGATACTAAGTCTAAAGTTCACTCTAACGCGTAAACGATAAACCTTAATGATGATATTACATTTAATATAATTAAACGCAATCAATACAACGAAAAAAATAATAAGAAGGGGTTAAACGATTTTAAAGATTAAAATCAAAAATAACGACGATCTCGGGAATCCTCTAAATGTTGTACGATCAATCTAAACAAAAAAGCCCTAATCAGTCTGTTAAAATTGGATGTTCGGCAAATAAGGTTCTTTGCAAGGGCAGTGGTCTAAAAACGTAAAATATTCAGAAAAATAAAATTTCTTTGTTTAAGGAAGGGCTGTCAAAAAATTTTAGTTAACCGGTCTTAAATTCGAAATGAAATGACCGGTCCGGACCGCGGGGTGAGCGTCCAAAAAATCTAATTAGTTTGTATGAAATTCGTAAAAAATGTGCGAAATTTGGAGGGGTGTAAGTCCTTTGTATAAAATGCAATTAAAAAGTGTGTCAGTGTTAGAAGGCTGAGCGACCTCGGGGTAAAATACCAAAAAAATGTGTAAATGTCGACAGGATAAATTCAGCGGGATAAAATTCGTGATTTCTGAAATCTAAAAACCAAAGGTATAATGCTGTGATTTTGTTTGTATGAATTGTAACGGGATCAATGGCCGCCATCCCAAACAAATAATATTGTTTTAAAAAAAAATGTTTAAAAAAAAAAGATTTACAACAAGTTTTTCAAAAACGTGCTCAAACACAAGTAACTGTTATATTTTAATTGGGTACGTGGATTGCAAGATTTTTATTACTAGCGAGTAATGCAATGAACTGATCCAATGATCCATCCCGCAAAATACGCACTGATTTATTGTAATAACAATAACAATATTGTCTGGACAACATTAATCGATTCGTTTGGCTGTTTCGCTTAGTAATCTGAAAAAGACCACATGGCCATCGTCCCACTGATATCACCGTCTAGCCTAATATAATAAGTAATAATCAGTCGTTGAAGAGACAGTTCATGCGTTCAATTGCACGAAACAATTGCTTGCTATAGTACCTCAACTTAAACTGAGCAGATAAATACTAACACTGGTGCTGCTGTTGTCAAACGTTATCATATCTAATAATATTGAAGTACCGATAAAGCAGTGACTATGTCCGAGAATATACATATTTTTTTGCAATTTTCTAAGCACATTTCTAAATTTCAAATTCAGCTATTGTTAACTTTGTTTCTACGGAATTTTAGAGGTCACCATCTTGAGCGGATCGTCATTTTTTTATTGCCGCCCAAACAAAATAATTTGAGTTTATACTATTTTATAATATGGCATCGATAGTGTCACTTGTAGAGTGGTCACATTGGCCGACCAGGATGAAAACTCTTTCAAGATCGACAGAGGCAACTTGTATATATATCGACGTTTTTTCAAGGGGGGACCTTTCCAAATATTACGTGTCACTCTAGGAGGGGGCAAATTTTGTTACGAGGTGGGAGTAGACTGCAGATCATAAGGAATCCGTTTGGCAAAAAGACTTTATACATTTAATTTTATTTTTCAAAATAAATATTTGAATTACCAACATTTTCATCTAGATAAAAAACGTAATTTAGCGTTACGTATAATATGGTCAGAAAACTAATACGCCAACCTTTACTTTAGAAGCTTTCTCCCAAAAAATAGGAATTTAGTATAGTGTGTAAAATAATATCAATAATATCGATAATATTATAAATATTATAATATTTTCTAATAATATACACTACAAATGATATTCAATATATAAATACAATAATATCAATATTTTCAATAATATTATTAATATTGTGAGAATATTAATATAGCAAATAATATCATAAAACAGAAAATATTTATGAAAATAATAATAATATCAAATAATTATCGATAATATCGATATCATTTAATAAAAAAGTATTTTGATTGCTATAAAAGTATTTCAAATACTTTGAAAGTATTTTATATTAAAAAGTATTTTAGTATTATAAAAATAGCACAAATCATAAAAAAGTATTTTCAAAATACAAAATACTTCTTCCTAAAAAGTATTTTGAGTAAAAGTACTTGTATTTTAGTTATATGCATACTCTGACTATATATACCCACAATTAGTTTTTGTATTTGCAAGTCTTATACTCGACTAAAATTTGAGGTTTTTAGAGTATTCCTCCTTTTTTTGTAAAAGGATAACAACGCTAGAAAATTTAGATAAAGAGAAGTGGAATAGTACTATATGATGAATACAAA
>JAAAKO020099482.1:0-21754 GCA_010015015.2 Bolitophila cinerea
TTAAATTATTTAAAAAATTATATATATAGCCCGCGACCAATTTTGAGGCTTATAAATGGCGCGAAGAATAATGACCCACCCGAATTCCTCCACGCCGCATTTATTCTTTTTTAAGTCAATTTTTACTATTTTTTTCTTAATATCATAAATTCTAGAAGATTTTTTTAATTTTTCAAATAATTTTAATTTTTTATTGTGATTGTTTTACATTTTATATTGACTTTTTCCAATATTTTTACTAATCAAAGGCGACTTTTAACAAGTAAAATCAATGTTATTTGTTTTTAATAAAATTGGTTAAAATAATTGACATGCATTTTGCCAGTTAATTTATTATTTTTACTAACATTTCACTTATACGTACTATGTATTTTTCTAGTCAATATTTTACCTTATTTTTACTATGTTTTTACTAAACAGTAAACAAACATTTATAAATATGGGTGTCACTCGATTGGCCTAAATCCGATTGAACGAATATCGAATGGCCAAATCGCGATTGGCCGAATCACGATGGTCCGAATCACGATTGGTCGAATGATACGATTGGCCGAAATACGATTGGCCGAATACCGATTGGTCGAATGATACGATTGGCTAAATCACAATTAGCCGAATGATGCGATTGGCCGAATCGATTTTTGATTTTTTTTTTCCTTTAAAATCGGCCTATTATTATTCGGCCAATTGTATAATTCGTCCAATCGTGATTCGGCCGATAGTATCATTCGGCCAATCATTTCATTTGACCAATCGTAATTCGGCCAATTGTAATTAGACCAATCGTATCATTTGGCCAAACGTATTTTGAACAATCGTGTTTCGGCTAATTGAAATTCGGCCAAACGTAGTAAATTCGATTAAAATGTGTGTTATAAAACCAAAAAAATACTCATTTTTTACCCAATAATCATAATTGACGAATTATATATAGTCTAAATATAGTCATCTTTTCAATATAAAAAAAATTGTTAAAAAAGATTATTTCTATATAATTTGCAAATTACTTTATTTGTTAACGTTATCTTAAATATAAAAAATAAGGTAATGAGGTAATGCAATCATTAATTTAAATGTAAAAATTAACTTAATCATCCTTTTTCTAGTTTTAAGATTTTAAGTCAATAAATATCAGTTAATAACAAATATTGATATTGGCCAAATTTATATAGAACTTTGTCCAAGTTTTGTTATAATTATTTTAAATACAAATTATAAACCTTAATTTACAATTTTCCAGATCTTCCCTGAAAAAAATCAATCGTTTTTTTTTTGTAGAACTTGGTTCTTCTGTAAATCTTTGTGAACAGCTTCATACAGGGTACAGATGTTATATGTCCTCTGTTGGTGCTATCATTGTTCAGCTGTTAAATTAACACTCTTTTGAGGATGAGTAGAGCTGATCAACCGACTTCTGTACCCTTTTAAAACGTCAGTAAAATCTACCCAAAAAAGTTGGTAAACCGCAAACGTTACGAAAGACCAAGTGCATCAGGTTGCACTCTGAAATTAAATATAAAACCAAATGAATGCAATTACAAAAAAACCCCAACAATTGTATATTAGCTCAATGTAAGCTCTTGACCTATGCTAATAATTAAGTCAATTACATGACTTCTGTATTCATTATGTCAATGAATCTTCAGCAAAGCTCGCAAAACATAACTAACGCACAATTATTATACACAAGTCACAATGGCATCAAATGCAATTTGTGATTTATGATTCGCAATGACTTTGTGGTTTTTTATCATCGTGTTGTGCGGTTGTCCAAGCTCAGCAGGTATTTGTATATATATATTTTATATAAATATATACAAATTATAAGGTAATAACATGTCTGCGGCGATGCTTGCTGCTGCTGTCCGATCATGATACTTTACTCGTATGCTAAAAAATCTTGACCTACATCACAAGTCACTTGAATGCTTGAATTTATCTCGTATTTTGTAATAATTATACATAAAAACGATAATCCGATGATTGTGCACACTATGTAATAATATATTAAACAACAAATCGAATTGAAGCTAATCACCATCTATACCTACTCGTATTTATAGATAATTCGATGAGTTTTAGATTAGGTATCATTTTTTCTACATAATCCAGATTTTTATGTCAAGACTTTTGTTTCATTTGCAGCGTCCGTGGAGTGTTTTTCGTGAATACAAACAGCGAGCCACCTTATGCCGAGGGAATCCTGCCAGAGTTTATAGTAAACGATATAATTCCAGACAATTTCACAGACACCAATGAAATTTGATGTAGGAATTAAGTATGTCATCCAAATAAAAATTACATTTTACCAAATATATGATAAGCAAACTGTTTACGAATAAATGATAATAAATTATTAAATATTGTTTATATGTGTATAAATTAAATAGGCATATTTGCGTACATTAAATTAATTAGTGGTAATTAAGGAGTATATTATGAATGGGACTTTTGTCCATTCAATTAGGGAACAAATTGTGCTGATAAAATTAAAAAGCAAGCAATAAGGGACAGCTTCTTTCAGGAGTCCTGCAACGTTTGCAGCTGGCTTCAATACCTCCGCGGACCTGAATAAATACTCATCACTGAAGAAGCGACTACTGAATCGTGATCTTTGTCAATCCAATGTTGGTAATATATTCTTTGATCTATTGTAAATAATACCAATAATAAAATAAGATAACCAAACATTTATAATGATATTTTCTTGTTAAGTTTGAGCACAACACCTGCATGCGATTTGGGGCTAAGGTAGTACGACTAGAATGCACGTCATCCCAGCTTTGGATATTGGCTCCTTGATTAGGGAATTGCCGGAACGTTGATGTACAGATTGATTTCAAGGGTACGACAGACGGACATGAAGCGAGAGCAGTGTCTGAGTGTTCCATCGGTGCAGTGACTAGAAGGTCAATGTGTGTTTCATTCGGATAAAACAGATAACAGGCTTCGAGCATGTCGATGCGATTCAACCAGAATTCTCCATTGTATTGCATCGTTAATTATTACAATTTCGAGAAAATGGTATTATTGATACCAATATAAACTATGTCAAAGGTCACGAACAGTTCATACGGTTTTACTTATTCAAACAATGACCCGCAAGGAGTATTTTGCAGATTCATCCCAATTACTTACTTGTATGATGCTTAACGGTTTGTGAAAGAGTTTCATTTTAAAAAATTGAGCCCCACTTTGGAATTTCATAACTTGTTTTTTTTTATTTTAGTGCACCTTCCAAAAATGTTGTCTATGTTATGTTATTGAACCATCAGAGAATATAGTATCGTTGTTTTAACAAGCTGAATCAAAAAGCATTATAAATCTCGCTATAACCTTTAATTTTAAATCCGATAGCACAAGTTTTGTATTCCTTCAATCTTACTCTGAGACATTTATAGGCCCATGGTTAACAAAATTTTACCTAAAATAGGAGCATAAAAGTTTATATTTTGTTGGTAATAAGAAATGCGGTTTTATTTTCAAGATTATGCTTTCCATTTTCCATCTGAACTTAATTAGGAACTACATATTTTCTAATCACGTTTAATTTCAATTTCAGACTTATAAAGTATTATCAATATTATTATTTTTAATTTAAAAAAATACCAGTATTCTAAATACAATTTTTAAATACTAAAATTTTGAATTTTCAAGTTACTATTTCCAAAAAATGATTTCATAAAAGTATTTAGTATTTTTTTTGTAATACTACTATAGATTTTTAAATTTACAAACTAAAAATCGATTCACATTCATTTCAACGGAATAAAATCCGAAGTTGTAAATTTTTGAATTTCTATTTGTGTCCCAATCAATCTAGTTTAATTCCAGCAAACCAATTTCTCTGCTGACCAAAAAATACAAGGGCGCAACAAAGATAGCAAATTGTCCAACTTAATGAGGTCATTCGGGGTATTAAACTTTTTTAAGACTTCATAAGACTAGTTTGATAGACACCAGCCGTAAAAAACCGCTGTTTTAATTATGCAACTCTTTTATCTGGATAAGATAATATGTTGAAACTTTTTCGCAAAAAAATTTTTTGATTACTTTTATTTTTAATCGTAAAATGACCATCATAGACCATCGATTGCCAAAATCATAGTGGCAAACGGCAAAAAATCTGTATAATATTGATATATAAAAGAATAAAAAATTCAAGAGTTTAAAACTACAGTTTTTTAGAGTTTTAAAAAAATAAACAATGTACAATAAAAAAACAGAAATATTCCAAAATTTGCAAATTGTTAACCAGTCATAAAAAGACCGGTTATCCGGTTTACAGATCCTAACCGGTCTAGTTAGGATAATCAATCTTTTAACCGGCAAGTTATTTAACCGGCCAGTCTTTAAACCAACAATTGTTATTTCTCAACTCGATATTTTGCTATGGCTCGTTTTGTTTGAATTTCGGTTTCATATTATAATATTGTACTGAAGAAATAAACAAAATATTAAAAACAAACTTATGAAAATCTCCAAGTTTCTCAGGCATTCTATAATATTAAAAAATACACCGACATCCGGTTTAACGGTTTAGACCAGTCACTTTATTTTGTAAAGACCGGTAACGTGAAAAAATAAAAATAAAATTTAAATTACCGGTTAACCGTATGTTTGGGAAGCTACAATTTTATGATAGTTTGATTATTTAAATATATATGAAAAAAAATCTATATATTTTATTATTTAAAATATTATGAATCTTTTGAAGTCCAAAATACTTTGAAATTTTTTTTTAATGTTTTAATTGGACTTTAAACTAACGAATGCAATATTTTTTAAATGTATTTGTTTGTAGCTCAACGAAAAGACTCCAATCTGATCTCAAGATAAACCCTTTCCAAATTCTATGAGCCATGTCGAAATACTGAAGAACCTCACTTTCAAGGAATACCATCTTTACTAGATTTATTTATCACCAACCAGTGCTCAACAGATTCTAACCTGTTGTCAAATAAGTATATACCAGGCATCTCAAAGCATGACCTAAGTTTTGTTTCATATTATTGTGAAATTATATTTTTTTTAAATAAACCTTAATATAAAAGATGTATATCTTCAATGAATCAACATAATTAAAATATTCATGCTGTAGCTCTGGATTGGAACAATATTTACATCAGAATGGATGTTAATTTTATGTCTGAATATTTGTCTAATGTATTATTTGATTTACTGAATAAACATGCTCCATTAAAATTAATTTACAATAAATTAAATGTTTCCAATTCTTCGTTCACCCCTAATATTGAAAAAGCTATAGTTGAGAGAGATATTGCAATTTACTATGGAGACATTCTAAAACTAATGATGTTAACATTTAATATTTTCGAAACAGGGCCTCTACAACAATTGATTTTAAATTATCTTCTAGAGAAGTATGGATAAACCCTAAAAAAAAGTTTAAAAAAAAAAATAGCTTTACATCTGATGAATACAGTATTTATACTTAACAACACCTAATAATACAGCAACAATCAATATAAAAAGTACTAATGATTATAAATATTCTTCTGATACACAATTTTCATTTAAACACCTCTCAAAAAATAAGTATTGGTTACCTCTTCTAAAATTAAATCTAATGCTATTGGACTCATTATCTAGAGATTTTTTGTTAATATTTATGCCATATATTTTACCAGTTATTACTTACATTTTTAACACTTAAATTGTAACTTCAATATTACCAAATTCCTGGAAAAAGCTAAAGTTTTACCCATCCCTAAGAAAGCTAAATCGATAACATTTAATGACTACCGGCCCATTCATTTTACCTGTAGTTGCAAAGGTTTTTGAAATTCTTATAAAAATCAAATTTTAGACTTTATTAATAAAAGTTAATTGATGTTTGAATTCCAATCGGGTTTAAGAAAACATCTTTGGACTACCACTTCATCATAAAAAATAAACTATGTTATAAATCTAGCTCTTGACAATAAAGAACTATGATTGTATTAGTTCTTCTTTACTTTTCCAAAGCAATTGACAATGTTAATTTTAATTTAATAATTTTAATCTTACAAAAAATATATAGAAAATATGGAACATTCATTTTATTTACCAGAGAAATTGGGTTTTACCTAGAGCATAGTCAATTATTTAAAATGTATTATATGGAAAGTAGAAACTAGAATTGCATTTACATGAAAATGTGTAGAAATAGATCTTGGATTTTTAGTTGTTTTGAAATGTCGATTTTACGATTTATTAATTTATAGAAAAACGATTCATAGAAAATCAACTCATAGAAACACAATTCATAGAAAATGAATTCATAGAAACACAATTCAAAAAAAGGGAAAAAGGGATGAAATTTCGTTTTAAGGTTCTTGAGGAGGAACTCTTCCTAAAAATATAAGACTTCCACCGTAAATCTACCCACGAGGCTTTTTGGAATAAGCTGGTTAAATTGAGATTTGAATTTGTTATAAATGTCTTGAGAAGGAAAGAATATATGACTTCCTTCCTAAATCGTCCCATCAGGCATAAGACATATGGTTTTTTTTTAAATCTAGGCTGCTCACTACAGCTCAACAAAGAAATAGAACATTTTAAAAATACATATTTTTTTAATTTCGCTAATACCGAAATACCGGTGAAATACAAAGGAAATACCGGGTCAAAATCGGGGAAATACCAGGGAAATAGCAGGGAAATACCGGAGAAATACCGGGGAAATACCGGGAAAATACCGTAATATAGTATAATTTTGATTTATCTTTTGTAAAAGTACATAAAAGTTTACACTTTCCCAGGAAATGTAGAATGTTTTAAGATGAGTAATTCCACGGACCCAAAAAAGGCCGTCACATAAACTGTAGGAGTTGCACTTTGTGTGTATATATATTTAGATATATTTTTGTTGGTCGTTTGGCCGAATGCCGTTTGATCAAATGATCCATTTAGACGAAAATAATTTGTCCGAAAGGATATTTAGCCGAATGATCCGTTTAGTACGTATGTACAATTAAAAAAATGTTGCGACAGGCGTTCAATTAAAAAAGACTGTAATATATACCGAATCACGATTGGCCGAAACTCGATTGGCCAAATGATACGATTGACCGAATGACAAAAATAATGTACTTTCTGGATATTTAGCATCATGGCTAAATTTTGCGAAATTCTTATCGACAAATTTCTTTAACTGGCAAAAAATGTTAGTCGACCTTAGCCTCTAAATTAAATCTAGCAAATATAAAAATTCATACAAATATTTCCGATATCGATTTTATAACCGTATTTACTTATTTAAAATAAGAAGAAAAAACGTATCGCATCAAGTGCGATCGATTGTATTTATAAATAGCATATATTATATATATTACGCGAAATTTCCATAAAAATCAACTTTCTCATTGTGTCGTCACGAGCGTCTTTATAAATATATTATATAGGTATACTATACAATACATACATTCTTTGTGGGAGCGTGCATCACCTAAAAATAATTCAAAATATACGTATAATATACAGTATATACTTAAACATAATACACTCTAACAATATATACGTCAACGAGATATTTGTATAAAAAAGGCAAAGGTGCACGCGCACAGCTCTTCTTTAAATCACATAAATTTAAAATGCATCTCATTAATATGCCACAAAACTCCAAGCAATTGTGTAAAAAATACCTGTAACACAAAACAAAAACAACAACAAAACGTATGCACCATAATTATGTTGACTGTTTTTAATTGTAGTGCAAACAGAACCACAATATCTGAAAAAACTGAATGGCCTCATCGCTATGAGACTTGAGATTATGACTGCGGTGTGCGGAGACCTGAACCTGAGAGGCCTGGATTTACGGTTTTGGGTGGGGAAGGCACTCTCTCGCTCTCTTTGTTGTGGTTATAGCATATTGCTTAAAGCAGTTAGCAGACCACAGACCTCAGACTTGTCTTGAGCTGATTACCTTCAATAGCAGAAAACGTTCAGTCTATGTTGAACCGCGGTAGATGGTATGCGCCTGCGCGTGTGTTTCTTAAGAAACTTAATAATATTACATTGAATAAACTCGTTTAGATTGCGCGTTTTCGGTTGCACAGTGCCTGTGTCGTCTACGCGTGCGTGTCGAACCGTTTTTAAGGAAACCTATAGTGCCCTCGCGTTCAGTGCATTTTGATTGTGTTGCACAGTGCATAATTCAGCTGTTACTTGCTGCAGCCGCTGCACCGGATTTTATTTTGTGATGAAAGTGAAACCATTTCGAAATGCAGTTGTGTTTTTGTTTTGCTGACGTGCGGTTGTGTTAAATGTGGATTTTTCAATTGAAAGTGATGCCAAAAATATGTGGTTGAACGATACCTTTGGATTACAGCAGCTGATGTTGCTGTTGGCCTTTCTGTGCTGTGGTTTCCTGATTTCGGGTGAGTGATCGCGTGCACATCAGAACTCGCGATCTGATTGCGGGTGGGTGAATTGCATTAGCAAAAGAAAGTATAAAACGTTCATCCAGACTTCAGTTTTATATTTATATATGGACAATTACCCAACTACGAGTTGACGCACATACAAATTCATCGCTTGACATACGTTGTGTCGTTGCTGTCATTACCGCATGTATACTCAGTATATCTGTACATGTAAATTCAAGACGTTTATATAAACTCAAGACTCTATACTCAAAGTATGCTTAAAACCAACGAAAACAATGCACGAAGCGGAGGGCGTTAAGTAAAGTTGGTTTCACTGTGGATAACGCGTTGTCACGCACAGACGCAGAATGTGAAACGAATTGAAGACGAAAAATAAGTATATAGGTACACTCGAAAAACTATATATATATATATATATATATATTTCAAAGAATAGTTTGTTTATGATTCACATATAGTACATACACATTGAAAATAGTACAAATAATATATACAGAGATTGTGGGTAGATCGCACGTACGTGTTCCATAACAAAAGATATATATAATATGATATCTAATATAGTCTGCGTTATGTCTATACATCCGTGGCGTCACTCGATGTTATTATGTTGATCATTGCTCGATCACTTTCTAAAATATGATTAAATTTGAATTAAACGAACCAATATTTTTTTTTTTGGTGAATCTATAATTTGCATCTTCCGTTTGTGAGTTATGAAGTTTGTGAGTTATAACCAACACAAGAATCACGGAGAAAGGTCACGTAATGCATGCAGATTGGAGATTTCTGTTGATGCAGCCGGAAATCGTGTGAGTGTATTTGAGTACATATCGCAGTTGGCGTGTATGTGTTTCGTAATGTTTCGGAACATTATACAATTACCGGTATTGCAAGTCTTGTTATTTCCGTGGGTATCGAGCATGGTTTTGATGCAATTGGATATAAACAAGACGTGTACAATACATAATATCCACATTCTCTAAGCCAGTGTTGTATCTCAAATATAAAAACCTCATTTAATAGTAATAAAGTGGTTTTAAACTATAGAATTGAGTGATCTTCAGATTGCACTTCTACAAATCTCCATTTTCTCATTTTTTTTTGTCGGAAATTATAATGGATTTAATAATTAGTTTTCTTTAATCCGAAAGTATTTTTTTAAAATTGCATTCAATTCATTCGATATAATATATCGTCGATCTGTAATCGGAGGTCTACAAACAACAAAGAAAATTGAAAATCGTTCTATTGATGAAACAGATATAACTGAAGATTTAGCTTTCTTTCCACTATTCAGTTTTTTTTGGTGCTACCTTAACCTCTGATTTGAGACCGACGATATATATTTTTTATAATAAAAATAATCACGGTTGTTAAATCGTCAGATTTAAAGTTCAGAAAGGTGTTTAAAAAATCTTTTATGTTTCGGCAAATGAGCCGCTTAATTCACATTACAGATTTTATTATTTAGACTGATTTCAACCCGAAAAACAATGGTTCTCGGATTTAACTGGAATGTAGCAAGAATTAGGATTTGACCTTCTCTACCGCTGGTTATAGAAACTCGAATAGAAATCTGGAAATCGATTCCAAAATATGTATCCGAGAAGACAAAATTAGTTCGAAACCAGCTCGGAAACAGTTCTATAATAACTAAAATATATTAGCAAAAATAACTCTAACACAGTCCGAATAGAACTCGAAAAAAGTTATATATTTCTTATTACAATATAAAAAATGTGTTTTATTTAATAATTCATATTTATTATAAACGTCTATATATAATACATATTTTTAATTAAAATATATATGTTGAAAAATAATACACTCTATTGTGATTGGAGCCCGCACATACAGCAAGTAAATATTCAAAATATATTTACAAGTAAACGTCAAAAATGTCTAACATTACTTCGTCTTTTTATTATGGCCGAGACAAATAAACATGCTGCCAACTCGAAATAGATAGAACCGAGAAAGGTTTTTCATTGTTTTTTTATATATTTTGCGAATAATTTATAGACTTGTTCCGAGACTCGAGAAGAGCACAACAATTATTTCTCTTTTATAGTTATTTTCGAGAAATACAATAACTTGAATATCGGAAAACTCGGAATTGTAGAGTTTTATGTGCGAAAAAGGCAGTCGCCTTCGGTATTTTTTATTTCTTGTTTTTTTTTTTTAATTCTTTAGGCATCTTTAGGCCAAATAATGTAGCTCAGGTAAAACGCTAAATGTGTGGTTTTTACACTGTCCAACTAAATCAGTGGTGGCCAACCAATCTTTCAAAAATGAGCTTATACATATTCATATTGAGATTTAAATTGATTCTTAATTTAAGTGTAGTGGACGCACAATTGCAGCCCACATCCATGCATATATAATTTATACAAAATAAATATAGTACCAGAGTGTTTGTTTGAAAAATTGATTTATTTGGAAAAATAGATTAATAGATTTAATTTTTTTTAAGCACTGAGAAACCTGTAACATGTTTTTTACAATTTATATTTACATAATTTTAGTTTAGGATTTGTAGACATTTATTAGAGAAAACAAAGAGGTTTTTGCATCGCTACTAACTAAAATAAATTATTTTATTACCGATGCTTATAATCGTATTTCAAATGAAATTAAATTATCGTTGTTTAAACAGGACCTTAAAGATAATAATGCATTACAATTTTCATTATTAAATAAAAGCAAGAACGCTAACAATAAAAAGTACTAAAAAAAAATCAATGTTGCAAAAACTTATTTTATGAGTCTGCCAAAAATAAATCATAAATGTCACCAAAAAAAAATGTGCATAATCTATATTATCTAGATATAAACATAAAACGATAATATAAAAAAGTTACAAAAATATATCAATGGAACAATTTTAAAATTTTCAACGACACTAATAAACACTAAAATGTCACCAAAATAAATTAAAAATATGGCAAAATACAAAAATAGTTTTTGTAACAATAATTGTTTTTTTTGATAATTTATTTTTGGTAACAACATGTTTATCTCTTTATTCATTATAAAAAAACATATTTAAGGAATAATTTGTACTTTTTAATTTGAACGCTTAAATAAGATAAGATAAATAGCATAATAAATTTTCCAAAGCTCTTGTAATTTTATAATGGATACGCAAAAAAAACTGATTTGCAAAATAAACTTTAAAATATTTGGCACAGAATTATACAATGCAGTAGTGCAAAATATATAAATATTAAAAGATTTAAATTTTACAAAAAAAAATATATTTTTAGAAATTTAGCATAAATAATCGTTTCCGCATTTGGTTCTACATTATTTGAATAAAAATAATAATTTCAAAAATGACAAATTTAAGTAAATTTGCCTTTCTCTCTCTCTTCTAGATAAAAACCTGGTATATCAACAAAGTTTGAAGTAGACCAATGTTTAAGTGAAATATATATTTGGTACGAATTTGATTATTCAAATTTTTATTATTTAGAATTTTTTATATGTGAGCCGTGAGTTTTAAAAATGGCCCCTCTTTAAGTTGAACTACACTAAATATAAAGCCTGTTTTATGAATGCAGCTTTGCTGTCACGAGCAGAAAATATATACATTATATCACTAAAACAACATTTATTTTTACAATAAGCATAAAACGCTACGAATATAATTAAATTAAAAAATTAAAAAGCTTACATAAAATCTTGCTCTTAAAAAAACTGTTCGCTAAAGATTTTTTTTTCCATTTTGATAAAACTTTTTTTGAAAAACACAACTAATTTGTTTCCTAAATAATACCAATGAAATAACATTTCATTTTCAACATTTTCATTTTAATTAGCTATGTTTAAAAAAAACTGATTTTTAAAAAAACTTTTTAAATAGAACTTTTTTAAAAAAAAATGGTTTTATTTAAAAAAATAAGTAGTTCGAATTTTTTAAACAAATATCAGTTGCTTTAAGTAAAAAATACAGCCTCAAAATAGTTTATTTAATTGTTTTGTTTCCATGTACCAATTCATAACCGGTATACCGGAATATTTTGGAATACCGAACTACCGGGATTTTACTTCAAAAGCGTTCGTGCGACACGCTAAATCATCATCAAACAGAGGAAGTTATTCATTTGAAATAAATTAAGATAAAATGTTACAAGACATAGAAGAGGAATAAACTCCACACAAAAAAATACTAAACATATTATTTTTTTTAATGCATCTTATCTGCACTAAAATTTGAGGACGGTAAAACGACGAAAGCTTTGTCTCACTGCCATTCTTATTCATTTTTAAGGCACATTTTTATTATTTTCCTATTTATATTTTGAGTGCGCTATCATTTTTAAGACCTTTTTATACTATTAATAAAATAGTGAGTTTGTTTTAATTATATACATAACTACTTTTAAAAATCTTTATTGTAACTTCACTTGTTATACATAATATATGATCGAGCTAGATATACCTTTTAATCTACTTCATCATATGCAATCTATAAGGTTTTTTAGTTAAGTTTTATATAAACATTTAGCCGAATGGCCGTTTGAACAGGACCCACTTTCAGTGTGAGCTCACGTGAGCCAAGTGACCGATGTGAGCGAAATCTGTTTTCAATGTTGCCTCATAATGACTCCGATCATGGCTCACTGAGCTCACCAATTTTTATTCACGTGAGCGATCGCCACATTTGGTAAGGTTTTATATGCTAGTGGTGGCGCTAGCGTTGTTATGTCTGTACCGAAGCTCATTGAAAAACACTGAGCCATTTTTGGACAAGTTGAGGTGAGCAGCACTCTCATTTTCGTGTGTCACTGAGCTCATGGTTAGCACAAACACTTAAAGTGGGTCCAGTAAGTATACCAATCCGAAGTGTTTCAATTGACCAAACGGTTACTTGGATTATTGGTTAATTCTGTAAATGAATATTTGGCCAAACGATAATTTGACCAAATGGCTTTTGGCCAAAAGAGATTCAGATAAACGACATACACATAAACGATGTATATTTGGCCGATTTAAAGCGCGATCCTCTAAGCAATCGGAATTCCAATGTCGGTCGGTTAAACGTCAAAATTAAATTTGCGATCCTGTGAGACAATATTTCCGATGTCGGTCGGAAGAGAACTGTCAATATTCCAATCGCGGTCGATATAACTCCGAATTTGTTATAAAGCGATCCGCTAACTATTATGGTTCCGATTTGAACTGTCAACTGAATTAAAAGATTATTGTTTTTGCAGACCTTTTAGAATCCGAAAAGCTGGCAGAGCTAAATGAATCATAATATCCTTTTTTATTTATGTATACATTATTTGCACTTAACAACAATTTTACAAAAGTATAAGCTCTAAAAAACGATTTCAATTGAATACATATTACATATTATTATTCAAAATCAAACAGGTTTTTTAAGGTTTTCGCAGTGGCAAATAGTGTTGGGAAGTTTTCAGTATATATACAAGCATGTATTTTACATATTAGTCCCACTCAATAGTAATGGGCTTACTATTAAAGAAAACTATCCCAATCTACCCCTTTGACGACCAAGTATCCTTCCCAAAAGGCTTTTATATTTTATAATTGTCCAGGTAAGAGATATAGTAAATGATTTTTAAAGTAATTTGTAGAGGAGGGTTAGGGCAACAAAAATGAAGTATTTAAAAAATCTCTATCTGGTGCCACACTTGCCCTCTAGGAGTCCTTAAAGTCGATTTAAATTTAAGGGGCTGCTACGGCGCAATAAAAGGGCGCCCTAGAAAAACGTATGGTTGAAGTTTTTGTTAACCTGGTCGCAGAGAACCAACATATGATTGGCAAGTATGTTTCCAGTGTGTAGAAACGGAATAAAGCGTACAAAAAATCATCTAATATGGTATAAATGATTATTCAGCTCGATTCTGATTTGGAGTTAAGCGCTCTTACTGCGCTTACGGCCAGCTGAAGCGCACTCTAAACGAAATCAGTATTCTGATTTGAAGCGTAAGAGAGACAGTCCAAAAATGTTAGATCTTAAAATCGCCATACATTTTGTAAGCGCAGCTCGAGAGGCGCGCTTAGCCGATTTTAGTGTGATGACATACTATGTTTTGTGGTTATTTGCACAAATTTTGCATCATCTCGTTAAATTAATAAACTTATAGTTTTAAATGTTTGTCTAACATAATAACAGTCAAGCTATTGGTAACTTTAAATAAATTAATTAAATAAATATTCTCATCACTGAATTGCATTTTACTCATTATTTTTTTTTTGGCACAAAAATAAACGTTTGCGTAATTCTAAAAATCCTTCCAGTTTTCCTGAGCCGTACGGTAACTGAAATAAGCAAAACAAATCTGACATTGGCTTTCTGTAGTTATTTTGATATTGGAACCGAGTGGAACTCGCCAACGACTCCGAATTATTCGCAATCAGAATAGCAATTTAAGAGCCTAACTTAAGCGCACCAAATCATTATTAGGCTGATTGTGTGTGTTTACGTGTTTTGGAGCTTTTTTGCGTAGCTTATTTGTTATTACCCGCTAAGTGCAAGTATAGACGCAAGTGCAAGAGGATGGGTTCAATTTTTCGATTTTTGTCAGCTGCAACCATATAAGTTAAGTTCTTTTTTATATATGTGTTAGAGATAAAATATTTATGGTTATGTTTAACACATGTATTGATTTGTCAAATAATAATATTTATATTATTATTCACCTAAATGTAATACATGTTTTTCTTATTATATATTTAAACCTTGGCCTTTTTATCTAAATTTACTATTCGGATAATTTGTTTGGGGAATTGTCTTGAAATAATTGAAAAAATGTCTTGTCGTGTTTTGAATTATTGTTCTTGTAGTACAGAGTATGGCTCCACTTCTTAGATATTTGTCAATTGCTGATAGTAGGGCATATACAATTAAGCTCTGTAGAGCTTTCATAAAAAAACAATGTTTTCAGATTATAAAATAATAGTCCTAATAACATTTTTATTAATACAGCTTTGAATACAGTCAATACTCAATACAGAATCGTTAAAGTAGGTAATTTTGAAAAAATCATTTTTAATTTTATTTTTTTGCAAATTAAATAATTGTAATATACAAGTATGAAAATTAAAATATGAAAATACAATATAATATGTATATATATATACATATATTTAGTTTTATAATAAAATATACAATTTAAAAAGCCTATACTTTTAGTTGCCCTACTGATATTCAATTCTGCAGAATGTCTAAAAAGAAAAAGAAAACAAATAATAAACCTTGAAAACGTGTCAATACAAGTGTGTTTTTGTTTTATTATTTGTTTTCGAAATTTATGAAAACTACTTGGTGTAATATTTATTGAAATTAAAATTCAGGGCTGACCAGGCTTTTTAATTTCTTGCTCTCTAATCTCGCATATATTTTGACGACAAGGTAACATAATTATGTCACAGATATATAATGTACACAGAGTTAATAAAAATAATAAACAAAATATGTGTAAACAAATTCGAGTTTGTGTACTACATAATCAAACGTCAATATACACTTTAAGTTTCGTAACGTCCTCCGCAAAAGCGCCATGCTTTAATGAGTTTTAAAACATACACTAAAAATAGAGTATAGCCACAAAATGCATTCTCTCTAAAGCTAAACTAAATATTATTTGTAATATCACATCGACATCAACATATATGTATGTATATATACCATTACTCGTATTTGATATGTAATATATAAGTATATAAGTACTCGAATATACTCGAATATACATTATATACATATACTATGGGTGAAGAGAAGACTGAAGAGCAAATGAAACTGAAACTCTTCGTCTGAACTAATTATAATTATACGTTGCATTATAATAACATATCGTATAGTATATTGTTTAACTGTTGCGCATTACAATCGTTTTATGTGTGAAAAAATGTAAATTGTTATTAAATGTGTACGTGTATGTACTTATACTACTTATATGTATTAGTATTGGCTTCACCGGTGTACAATTACAATTATAAATTCCATATTGTGTTTTAAAACGGAAAGATGTTTTGTATATTGTTCGGTGCGAAAATAGGAAGTAATTCGTGGATTTAAGCAATTCATATATAAACTCAAACTTGTTTTGCGGATACGCTAAGCAAACGGACGGGCACTGTTGGTAATTCAATTGTTTTTATGGTCTAGTTTATTAGGTGGTTTTCCGTTTAGGAAGTACTTTGCGGTTTATATAGCATATGTGATTAAATCGGAACTAAATCGTTTGTTAGAAATAGGTATTAGTACAGTATTTTTATTGTATATATAAAGCATTCATTAATACCAGTAAATGGTTGGTTTAAGATTACGACCGTTAGATCATCAGGATAGATGGCCTTAAAATTAGGACAATTTTGCAATATCAATAAAAACACATTGGAAATGGGATCACTCTTGTCAACCACTTGTAAATATCTATTAAGCGGATAATTTAGACTAATTTGATAATTGTATGCCAGTTATTTTAGAAAAACAAAAAATGTTCACTTATCAAGCGTCAGCTATGGACTGAAACAGAGATAAATGTCAGTTCGTATAATAAAACGTATAATAAAACAAAACTTGAGACAATTTTTGATTACATTTAATAAGCAATATATCATAAAAATGAGCTAATGAGCCTGATTATTTCAAATATCGATCAAGTTATCAAAAGAATAATCAATAACATAATTAAGCATTTTATTATCGATCAAAGAAATATTTTTTAAGTGGCAATTAATAATATGCACTCAGAAACCCCTTTTAACTTTGACTTTTTAAAAGCGATAAATATGAATCCATATTTTTTATTTATTAGACACCCAAATTATATTAGTATCCTCAAATAGTAAAAATGACTTGAATGTCATCAGGCCGAATGAATAATTAGGCAAAATATCATATTAGGCCGAAAGCCATTATGCCAAATGTCATCAGGAAAAAATAGCCATTAAGCAGAATTAGCCATAAGCTAGTGGAATTCTATAAACAAATACGTGACTTCCTCTCTAAATATTACTATCAGGCTTTTTGGCATATCGCCACATATTCAGACTCAATTGATGGTCTTGTGTCTTCTTAGAGTTATTAAAACAAGGAACCCTTGTCCATGGTGGTCAAATTATCTCCGAAATCACTTTTCTACTATTCAAAGGAACTATGAAGGAGCACTAAGGGCAGCAATTTGGGTAACATTTCGTGAAGAAATCAAGGGTGTACAACCAACCTTTAGGCTCTAAAAAACCCTTTATAAGGACAGGGCTGCCAAAAATGTAATCTTAAGGCTCCCAGATAGTTCTTATACAACTTCATAAAAAAGCTGATAGCTTACTGGCGGCACACTTTCCTGAATGCGAGTCTATGGAAGAGACTATGATGGTAATCATAATCATTTGATCGTTGCCGGTGGCTTTCCGGTAGACTGGGAAGTATCGTCTTCCATTATAAGTGAAGACAGTTCTTCTGCTTAGGGCTTATCAAAGGTAATCTCATGTCGATATTCAGAAGATGCTTGGCTTTCGGTTACATACCAGACACCTGGGGGAATGTTTGCGTAGCATTCATCTTAAAAACTGGGCAGTCTAACTATGTGACCACCAAGTCATCAAGACCTATCAGTATGACAACTTTCTTTATTAGGTATCTCGAACGCATTGTAGATAAATTTATTATTGACTTATCTTCGCACTAATGACAGACTTATTGTTTGGTGGGCTAAATTGACTATTTGGTTATCTGACCGTCTGAAAAAATACTGTCTATAGATCAGAGCTAAATTCGAAAATTAAATTAACAATACACTGATTGATTTATTTTATTTATCAACAGAAAACTGTTTTACACTCAAATAATAACTGATTATAATTACAATTTCATTAATTTATGTCTAATTCTTTCAGCTGTCCACGCAGCCGAAACCACCGAGTCCACCAACGAAGTGTTCAAAACCAAATCATGCCTCTCGAAACCGTTCCGTTGCCCGCATCCGCAGATCGAGTTCTTCCTGTACACAAAGCGCACACAAAAGAGGCCCGAAAAGCTGGACGTGCTCGACCCGGACGCCTTGTACTACACGCACTTCAATCGAGCGCATCCCACCAAGATCGTAATTCATGGTTTCGGCGGCGGTCGCAATTTCTCTCCGAGCCCAGACATGCGTGACGCATACTTTGAGCGCGGTGACTACAACATAATCATTGTGGACTACTCGAGTGCCGTCAAGGAACCCTGTCTCAGCCAGATGGAGTGGTCACCGCGTTTCGGTAGCCTATGCATTGCGCAACTCGTAAAGTACCTGTCACGACATCCGCGTGGCGTTCGACCCGATAACATACACTTCATTGGATACAGTGTGGGCGCCCACATTGCCGGTCTGGTCGCGAATCACTTCACGCCTGAAGAGGGTAAACTCGGACGAATCACCGGTCTGGATCCGACGATTTTCTTCTATTCCGGCTCGAATAATACACGCGATCTAGACAAATCGGACGCACACTTTGTGGACATCATACATACGGGCGCTGGCATCCTGGGACAATGGAGTCCTGCCGGTCATGCCGATTTCTATGTGAACGGAGGAACTAGTCAACCGGGCTGTGCCAGCACAACAATATTTCGTAAATATTATTGACAGTTGTATAATAAAGTTTCTTTTAAACAATAATAAATATTACTTTAGAAACCCTTGCGTGCGATCATACCAAAGTAACGCCATACTTCATTGAGTCCATCAACAGTCGCAACGGATTCTTTGCGGGACCCTGTCCGAATCTGTTCTCCTATTTGATTGGCTGGTGCGAGCCAAAAGACTCGGAATTCGTGCAGATGGGCGAGCACTGTAGCCATAAGTAATGCCCGTTAATCAATTATAATAAAAATAAATATTTTAATTTTCTTTTTGTCTCAACTTCAGGGCACGTGGAGTGTACTATGTGACCACCAACGGAAAGCCACCGTATGCCAAGGGTTTCCCGGGCAAGTCGACGCACCGATCGGTACGATCGGTGCCATCGATACGTGAGATAGCGTTCAGCACAGGCTCGTAAATAGATTTTAGAATGTAATACCTAAGAGTGGTTGGTTATACGTGTAATATTTGTAATATATAAACTAGCTTGTAGTTTGTTCCAGTGGTTAGTATTATGTGTAATTTATATAGAGCGTGAGTTGTACTTTTTATACTTTGTATTTTTTTAAATTTAAAATGTTTGTAGATTTTAGAAAGAGCTTAAATCAATAAAACTATCAATATTTATAATACATATATTCCTATATATATACTAGTACATATTTTATTAATTGGCATATAGTTTGGGGATAAATTAAACTTATATTAAAAAAGGACTAAATACATGGGCAACTTATCATACATAATACAGATTATTATTAGAGCCAGGTTAAAAAATCTATATATGTCTGTTTACATTTGAAACATGCCTCTAAGGGTACAAAAATATAGCTGATCGAGTTTCCAATCAAATGAGACCAACTGGTTTTTGCCTATTTTAAATATTTTAAGATTTTAAATGCATATTTTTAGGTTAGAGCATTTTTGCATATTTTCACAATAAATGCCTATTTTAACTACATTCATTTAATTTCTCCATTTTTTTTATTTTTTTATTAGTTACTTATATATATAAAGTAATTATAATATCTTATTAATTAACATATGGGCATATTTTGAAGTTATTATATTCAAAATTTGCAAACATTTGGTAATTTGAAATAACAAATAATCTAATGTGCCAAAAAAAATCCAAAAACATTTTTAGGCCAAAACAAGTGTACCCAAAAAATTACTAAAATGTTGGTGACAATAATCTTTTAATCGTATTAAAAATATTCATTTCTTTGTAAGATTAATTAGTTTTTGGGAACTCAAATTTATTTACCGTAAAAAAATATAATATTTGAGTAATAAAAATACTTGAGTATTTAGGTACTTTTAAAAAAAATCATATATTTTTTTAAGAACCCTGCAAAAATGGTTAGCATAACCACCAAAATGGTAAGGCTTGGATTTTTTATTGTAAATATATAACTGTTCTCCTAACCATTTTTTAAGGTTTGTTGAAAAATGACATTATAAATGGTTGCAATTACCATCCGGTCTCTCAGTGTAGTGGTCATAAATACATAATATAATAATAATAATAATACGCTGTATGTGTACATTAGGGGTGGTTGATAGGATATCGTAATTATATTTACAATGTCCTAAATGTATTTTGTTTTACTATTACCTTCCGCGGTTTGGCCCTTCCCCCTTAAATAACCGCGGCAACCATTGGGCCTTTGTTGAATATTAGTAGGTATTATTTTTTTTTTTTTCGTTTGTTATTTTTATAGCATTGCAGATTTATAAACCAAAAATCCAAAAAACCAAAAAAATGCGAAAATAAAGGCAAAATGCAAATTGAAATAACAAAATGCAAAATAGAAATCACGACCTCTCAACGATCACATTTAGTGTCCATACGCACAAAATACAAGACATTTTACTGTTTGTTTACATTTTAAAATTATAATTTTTATTCACTGTTAACAAATATTAAAAAAGTCAACCAATAAGTACGCGACATAATATTCACGATATTTCGTATTATTCGTAATATCCGTAATATCCGTAATATCAAAATTATTATCAATAATATCTGGAGAATAGAATTTTTATTTCAAGTAAATATCAAAACATATTTGAGATTATTATTAAAATATCAAGAATATTAAAAATAATAAAAAATATTTGAGATTATTATAAAAATATCGAGACAATAAAAAATAACATGTTAATATGGAAAAAAAATATATGGTGTAAACATTTTTACGTAGTGAAATGGTGAAACAGTGAAATCAGCGAGTTATTTTTCAGATGACTACATCGTTCCCCAATCTAAATTTTTTTCTTATTATGTCATTTTTAAAACAAGAGAGGAATTTCCGAGACACAAAAGTGTCTCATACAGACGACTTCTATCCTATACATAGATAATCAACTAAACCTAATACAGTTGTAATTATACAAGTAAAACATATTTTTATATATATTTGTAGCTCATTTTTATGAATAAGGAAGTTTTTTATTCTTTTATTAAAGAACATATATATGAGATACTTACACTGATAGAAAAAATATTTTAAGCTTTCCTTTAGCAGTTTCTTTATACGATCTGTTTCAGCTAATATAAATTTAACTTTGCTGCTATAGCTAAAAAATAGCTGCTATAGTTTTTGAGTTGGTGCCAATACAATTTTTTCTATGGGTTTAGAAATAGTTAACTATCTAGTTATGAAAATTCGTTACTTATTAAAATTGTATTCATTGTTTCTGTGACACCCTGTACGAATATTGAAATTTTTTACATAATCTTGTAAAAAT